>DF359925.1:121630-132325 GCA_000787875.1 Solanum virginianum
TTGAATGTACTAAGTATGTGGAATGCAATGCAACAAGAGATAGGCATCATAATCAAAATGTATAATTATAAACAATATATAGCATAGTAATAATATGGCACGTATGACCAATGGTTAAGTAAATCATGCTTTGCGAATCATTGATCTTACTTATATTATAATAAATACGTGTGGGAAGAAACCTCAACTGACATAATATAAGACTAATTGAGCTACAACTTGGAATCCCGATGCCAACCTACACCGGAAGAAAGGTGGAAGTTACTTGCCAAGGTGAACCTCCTAATGACTAAGTGGATCCACTAAACCTTGTGTGAACTGGGTACTTGCCTCTAGTTCTAGGACTTGGTTACTCGCCTCAAGCTCGGACTTGGGTACTCGCCTCAAGCCTTATGTTTAGGGTACTTGCCTCATAAAGATTTGGGGACTTGCCTCTAATCCCTTCATCTATAGTGGCACATAGTTATAGGACTTGGGGACTCACCTCTAGTCCACTTGATGCTAAGTCTAATCATATGGAATATATAAGATAATCATACTTTAATAACTTGCAATAAACATAGAGACATGGCATGAGTTGCTCTTAACATCATTGACCTCAAATGGAGAGCCTAACTTTAATAATAAGAATGGGTCATCATTAACATTATCCTTTCACTAACATCAACATCAAAGGCTCACAAGAGATATAATCTTAGAAAAAGGGGCTTAATCCGAGCCTACAACATCATCCACATTTTCATAATTTAAACATACCTTTAGAAAGCTCATAATCATCATAGAGTCACTTGAATTATAACACAACCAATATATCATTCAAACTTAAAGAATCCTTAAAAAGGCATTTTATCAAACACTTGGTAGGTGTGTAATGCTAAGGTAAAACCATACAATTAAAGAGTGAAATCATGCTAGAAAATTCAATGTAAAACCTTCAATAGATACTTAGTATCACCTCAAGTAATATACATCAAAACCCTTCATCAAATCTTACAATAGATCTTAAATTCATAGCTCAAAACAGACTAAAACAACCATATATTCATGAAACCTCAATATAGTGTGTAGTACAATTCATAATAATTAGGACTCATGAGTAAACCAACTTTTAAATCATGCAATTTTTAAGAAAAAGACGCTTAGGCATCAGGGGTGTAAGCAACACATGAAAGAAACCACATACCTAAGCCTTGGAGAATAACTTGATGATGATTGGAGATGGAGACTCAAAGCTTAGTTGAATTCCTTAAGATCCAGAGAGGGTTTTGGCACTTTAATTTTGAAAACTGTTTGAGTGTGTATTAGGGAATGTCTTGTATGATATGAAGGAAAAATATGGCTAAGTATAGGTATTTTCTCGTGTGGGAATGCTTAGGCCCAAGACTTCAAAATCTTGGACCTAGTAAAAAAAACTAGAAAAGAATAACACTGAGGCGTGTTGCACCCTAAACGCGCTAACCTCACTAGAATTCGACACTTTGAAATTTGAAATTGTGAATCGTTCGCTCTAAAATCGGAGTTAGACCCTTTTCCCCCTAAATTGTGTAATAATAAATGGATTTTGAGATATACAGAAATTATAATTCCAGGCACTTGTGAGGAACATTTTCAGGCACTTTTTGTGGACGTTACAGGGATGATGCTTTGAATTTCAAGAAAATATTTCCCAAAAATTCAAGTCCAGCTGTGAGGGTGAAAACACCTCAAGTCAAGATTGATCCTCCTTTTCCTCAAAGATTGAAGAATAGAGAGGAGGATGCAAAGTTTCAAATTCCTTTCTTTGTTCAACTCATTGTCGATAAATGTTCCACCTATGGATGCATTGATCAAGTTTCCAAGTTATGCTAGATTCATGAAGGAGTCTACCACAAAGAAGCAAACTCTTGAGTCTGAGACAATCGAGGTGTCTCATAATTATAGCGTTGTCTTAACATCAAAGTTGGTAGTGAAGAAAAAAGATCGGGGTGTATTCACTATTCCATGCACCATTGGAGCATTAAAGTGCAGTAAGGCACTATGTGTCTTGGGAGTGAGTATAAACCTCATGCCCCTAGCCATATTTGAAGAAATGGGATTGGAGACCCCTTCACTAACCATAATACATCTAAATATAGTCTTTACGTTAAATTTTACTATTTAATATACTTATTTGAGTTTAAGATATTGTTGCTCGTTTAAATGATTGAATGAGATGATCGGTCTATCAAATGACCAGTTGGGATTTTGCATGAGATATTGATGAAGGTGGACAAGTTTATTCTTCCTGCCAAATTTATGATTCTTGACTGTTAGGTAGATACCGACGTGCCAATTATCTTGGGTTGGTCGTTCTTAGCGATCGAAAGAGCTGTTGTAGATGTAGAGAGTGGAGACATTAAGCTAAAAGTGAATGATGAGAAAGTAGTGTTCAATATATGCAAAAATCCAAAACCTAGGAATAATCTCAAAGTGTTGTCCACGATGAAACCAATCTACAGTGACTTGATGAAGAAGAGGAACTACATTATGACATGACGTTAACTATGAGCTACTTGGGAGGCCACCCTAGGTGAGTAGCTACTGAATTTAGTTTCAAATAATGGGTGTTGATTTGTACAGGGTTGAAAAAGGGAAATTAGAGCGAAAAGCTGAAATGGCGATCAAGGGAACCAATTGGCATATTATCGTGTCAAAAAGGTAACTATCAAATTGACCGCCTTTTGAGTCGCTTGATGACTCTTGAGGTGTATCGCTAATTTGAAAAGTATGATTATGACATGACATGTGATCACATAATGTCTATGATATGGCTTTTAAGAAATTATGGGTGTGTATACACCATCATGTACAAGTATAAATGAGTTATTCGTATACATGAAAGTATAAAATGAAGTGTGATTTGGCTTTTGAGCCTAAACATGTATAATTATGATTTAATTTGGCCTTTAAGTCTAAAATATGCATGATTATGATTTGAAAAGACTTTTATTACAAATTTAAACATACATACGTATATGTATTCCCATGGGATGATAACTTAGCACTCAACGTTATATGAAGTCTCCATTCTCATAACTACATGCCAAACATATGTTCATGTTTTGCCCCTTTGTGTATGATTTAGTTTATGAAAAATCCTTTCCAAAATAAGAGGTGTCCCGTAAGGTAAGGTCGTTTCTCAGAAATGGGAAAGTCCCATAAGGAGGGGCATGGTCTACCTTTGGTAAGTAGATCACCCTCTCCACCAATGTAGGGTGAACATTTCTATTACAAATAATAGCTCACTTGGTCATACATGTCGATTGAGGTCATATCCTTACTATGTTTAAACTATTATTACATTCATGCATCATGATTCAAGAATTTTTTTTATGACATTCTTTCAACTATAATTCTTTTTATATATATGTGCCCTTAACATCTAACATTGAAATGTAGGTTTACCATAATCGTAGGCATTGCATGCCCGCATATATATACATTCAAATGTCTAACATATAGTTTTTACTTACGTGATCTAATCCTGTAAGGGATTGGAGATCACTTTCATCCACCTCATCAAGGCTAGTGCAGATTATGAGATTTGCTTATGGTGTGTCCTTTTCTCCAAGGACAATACCTGCCTTCTATCTACACCTTTCTTATATCTTTATTTTGAAGGTGAGCCTGGGACATGTTTTGGCCCCATCATATCTATGACTTAGAGGCAATGTTGGACATCATATAAATTCCATTTACTAGCTCCCAATTAGTTTTTATGTAGACTATGATTATGTCTATCCTATGATTTTGATGTTATGATGTGATGATGAAATTTTTAAGTCTTTACCCCCGTATTATGAGTCATATTTACCCGTCTCTTAATCTTATTTGCTATGTGAGTAATCGTTTTCCCAATGACATCCCCATTGTTTGAGTCTAAAGCACTATTTTCCTTAGAATTATATGCTTAAATGTATAATTATTCCTTCCAAAACCAATGATGTGTATGTGGGAATGAGGCTTGTTTAGGGACTCTAGGGTTCCCATTCTCCATGGCAGCCCTAGGCCTTACGGTCAGGTCGTGACAGTTTAAGTTAGATTAATTCTTTTTTTTTTGCTTGATACATGAAGCCATTTGTACATGTTAATTCTTCGCCTAGGATTGATTATTTTAGTCCCTTAATAACTTACCAATATTTTTCCTATAAATCATATGGTTAAATTCACATCTTTGGGTAAAGTTTAGTCCGAATCAGCTTGTTTTTGTTTATTTCTATTCTATCTAATTTATTATCACTTTGACAGCTAGTTTTAAATCTGATTTAGGTTTAATTTACTTCATATCTCCTATCTAGTTATTTCGAATCAATAGTACTTTGACTCTAATATAATTTTTGATTTCTTTTGTTATGATTCCTAATATGCAACTGTATCAAATTTCTACATTCATTCAATGAGTAGTTATTAGGTCAACAAAGCCATCTAAATATAGTCTTTACGTTAAATTTTACTATTTAATATACTTATTTGAGTTTAAGATATTGTTGCTCGTTTAAATGATTGAATGTTATACGGATTTTGTCCTTTGTTTAGAATGATTTAATCTCAATGTCTTTTGTTTTAGATTCTAAAATGTCTTAAGTTTCAAAGAATCATATTCTTTTGATCTTCTATTATGAATCAAAATTTTCATTTGAGATAATTAGTGATTTGATTTGGTTTTGATAATTTTAGTACTTGAAATTCAAATATGATAATATAATTTTGCTAGCCTTATTATCTTTTTTTTTTCTTTTCTTCCTAGCATTTGACTTGATTCCAATAAGTTATATAGCTATCCCAAATCTGCTTTACCGTAATAATTGGGCAATTCTTACTTTAAATGGGCATGTCGTGTAGCTTCATTATATTAAAATGAGAATCTCCTATAGGTCGTAGAGGGGTGTGATAGAACGCATGTCCAAAATTGAAGCAATAGATTATGGAAGCCTGACTATGAATCATAAAGCACTATACGACCCATAGAGCATCTCGTAAAGCCTACCAACCCAGGTGTCCAATTTTGTTTTGGATTTGTATTTTAATCACTATAAATAGATTTTTAGGTTATTTTTCTTTAGGAGTTAGTAGAACGAAAATAGAGAACGAAGGGAAAAATATTAAAGATTTTGGGAAACACTTGTAAACTTTAATTTCATCTTCTAATTGCAATCTTTTGATTCTCATCGAATAGTTGGATTTCCTTGTGCTTGAATCTATTGTATAAGTGCTCTATTATGTTATTCAAATTTATAAGTCTTGCATTTACTTTGATTATGAGTAGATAAATCCACAACTAGGGTTGTGGGAATCACGAAAACAAACAAGGTAAAACTGGATAATTCATAATTCTTGAAAAGTGTGCAAACATATTTTAATTATTTCTCTTAATACTAAATGCTTTATAATGGTGGCCAACATTAGAACTCGCCTAATATTACTGACTGGATCAAGGTAGTAATGAATAGAAAAAAGGATTAATTAACAGGATTCGATTGATGTTTCTTGTCTAATCTATTGAACTGGGCCAATGGGAGGTTGTACTGGGACAATAGGTAAGGGTTAGTAATGTCATACTGCGGGGTAGACCAAATCATGTAGTGAAATTCGCCTCTTGCCTTGGCTAAAGGGTATGGTAAATTTAACTTACTATTCTACATGCTACACTTTAGAAACGAATTCGGTTATCTGGTAATATTAATTAGGGAATTATGGTGAACACAATACCCTAGTTTCTCTTCATATTGGTTTAACACTAGTCTTAGATTAGAATTACTTTTACTAGTTGTTTTATGCCTCCCCCCTTTGGGAGATAAGTTGGTTAATAAATCCAAATTGCAATTGAATTCATCTAAGTCGAATCATATTCGCTTGGGTTTAACCCTAACCTTTGTTAGGTTCTATATTTTGACAATGATCACTTTAGCCTAAAAAAAGAGGTGTAGCTTAGGCAATAAATTATGTGTTCCTATCACACTCGTGCAGACAAATATAATGTTTTGTAGATGACTATACAGATCCTCTAATAGTAAGCCTGTGAACAACTCACGGTTCTATAGCATCTGATATAACCCGCTCGAAACCATGAACTTTATATCAACTGGTAGTGATGGTAATGCAATATCTCTAGTAACTTTCATAGACATAGGGTCCAACCAATATTGGTTCCACTGATAAGCTTTAGCATTGAAGTCCTGTGGCTGTGGAGCAATGTCCTCAAGAGGCGGTGGGTTGTCATTATTCGCATTCTCATTCTCATTTCTTTTTAGAGCTACATTTTCCCCGTTGTTTGCATTATCTTGGGCCATCCTCCTTAGTCTTCTTTGGTTTTCTGGGTTAAACGGACTAAAAGCTATGACTCAACTTTGCATACAGTACACCTATACCCTGAATAGGAAGAAAAAGAACAAAAAAAAGCATAAACTGAGGGAAATAAGGATTAATTCCAAAATACTTGAATTAGACAAATCTAGTTGTATTTCCTGATAATGGCGCCAAAACCATGATGTCGCCCAAACTACACCTCTTTTTTGACGCTATAGCGGTCGTTGTCAAGATATATAGCTTAACCAAAGTTAGGGTCGAACCCACAATGAATATAGAGACTTAGAAGAATTCAATGCAATTCGGGTTGATTAACCAACTTATCTCCCCAAAAGGGGGGGGTTTATGACATCTATAAAAAGTAATCATATTCCAAGACAAGTGTGTGTGGGGGGGGGGGGTTATGACATGTATAAAAAGTAATCATATTAAAAGACAAGTGTTAAACTAGTATGAAAAGGAGCTAGGGTATTTTATTCCCCATGATTTCCTAACTCAGTATTATAATATAATCGAATTCTTTTCCAGTGTGTAGCAAGTAGAACGACAAGTTAAGTTCATGAAACTCTCTGGCCCAGGCAAGAGGAGAATTTTACTATGTGATTTAGTCTATCCCTGAAGTGTGACATTATTAACCCTTACCTAATTTTCCAGTACAACCTCTCCTTAGACAGCTCAATTGATTAGATGAGAAACATCAATTGAATCCAGTTAATTAATCTCTTTTCCAATTTATTATTACCTTGATCCAGTCAATAACACTAGGCGAGTTCTAATGTTGGCCACCATTAGAAAATATTTAATATGAAGAGAATTAATCATACATGCATGCACACTTTACAAGAATCACAAATTATCCAGTTTTACTTTGTTAGTTGTCACGACCCAAGCCTAGGTCCTAGACATGACATGAAAAATGGGGAACCCAAAGGGACCCAAATAAGCCTCTTAGCATATTATTCACACATCATTGGTCGCAGAAGAAAAACAAATACTAATAACTAACTTAGTTAATAAGGGAAGCTAGACTAAACGAAGACTTTGATAATCACAAAAGCATGAAAGAGTCAAGCTCATAGCATATGCATACATAGTATCCAACAACACATCTACTTTAGAATGGAGCAGTGGCCAAGACACTTACAATACTCACCCTCATAATAATAAGTATTCAACATAAGAAGGAGTCTCAACATAGCATGAAATAAGTAGATATGGTCCTCAGAATTGAGGAATCACCAAAGCTTTCTCCTAGAACCAAACTAGCCACGTGGAGGAGGATGATCAAAAGGAGCTCCGGTTCCTACATGGTGATATCATGTAAGCATAAAGTATGAGTTAATACGTTTGAATGTACTAACTATGTGGGATGCAATACAACAATGATATAAGTCATCATATTCGAAATGCATACACATAAGAAATAGATATAATCTCAATATAACATGTATGATCAATTCTTGTAATAACACATGCTTGTAAATCATTCAACTTGCATAATACATAATACATATGTGGGAAGAGACCTTAACAGACATAGACCAAGCGAGCTACTACTTGGAATCCAAGGTATGTCACCCCCTTTTTAAGGTGATCGAGGCATGTCAATGTAATACCCCACATCTTATATGTACTAGTTCTATACAAATAAAACATGATATGGTTTGGTCAAACTAGTGCCTATTTTTAAAAGTGCTTTAATCTCATATTAGAGGGCGATATGTACGTCTAATGCTTAAGAGGGTCGAGTGTATACAAGTTTTAAGTCAAATTGAGTAGATCACGACCTTAAATAAAGAGAGAGAAGTGAGGTTCTTGTAGGACTTAGAAAGCTAGCAGGTAAGTCACCTACTTTCTTAGCCTAAATTTGCTAGCTAGACGGAGATGAGGCCCAACGTCGAATTTGTCCAAGTCCAAATATGAATAAATTCTGTGTTAAAGGTGTAACTTTAGCCCATGTTTTAGCATTGTAAATGGACAATACTTATGGCCCAAGATGAATAAAAGAAAGGCCCAAGTACATCACAATCCACTTGACTAATTGGGCCCAAACTAAGTGAAGAGAAATTAGGAAAATGGGCAGCCAAGGCCCATCAATGTTGAGACCCATTTAGGCCCAAGTGTAAGGTCCAAGCTGCTGTATCACTAGCATATTAATATGTTAATATGTGGTCAAAATATCAAGAGAAAGTTGGCCAAAGAAACCCTTTAAAAGGGCTCAAAAATAGTCCATTAAGTCATTTCACTTTGGAATAATTTTTTCAACTTTCCTAAAGACTTTCTTTTACTCATGACTTTACTTCACAACATAGCAAATAAAACCCTCTAGGGTTCTTGAAGGAAAAGTCACTCTTGAAGGCTAAGGTAAGTGGAAATATCCATATATTTTGTTTACTTTTCCCATGAAAAAAAAGAAATATATGCTAGTTATGCTTGTTAACAAAGGTCGGACAACATGTGTTTAGAAAGTTGCTGCAAACTTGCATTTTTTTTAGTGACTTCTCTATGGTTTGTAGGGTAAATTATGCAGAGAAGTTGATGCTCTTAACATGGTTTAAGTTATAGATATTAATCTAAGGTTGCTACCCTAATTTTGTTTCACTCAAAAACCAGATTTATTTTGCTATCTTAAGTGTGACTTTTATTGGAACTTGTGGGCTGATTCATGGAAGGCTATTGCCTTATGTCTATCATGATTACTTTGGTACTGTTCTAGGACTGTTTTAAGGTTATTTTTATGTATAGATGTGTTGAGGACAATTTGGTTAAAGTCCAGATAGTTTTGACTTGTTGACGTCAAGATATAGAGAAATGGTGTAATGTTATGCTACCTGATTGCATGTAGTGGGGAGTTGGTGTGTGCTGTGAATTATGGGTTCTTTCCACCATATTACCAACCAAAACTAGAACATATACACCATGTATATGGAATGGGTAATAGACACATATGCTTAGGGGTGGAAGGGATGAAATAATATCGTTGGGTCGATGCTTACGAGTTGCTGCCCAAAGTTTATTTTTATATTATATTGACTGCTAAGAAGTGTTTCTTAGCTGCTAATACCAGTGTTATTTCATACTCTATTGTAGATAAATATTTTAGGGAAAGGGAGGTTACTCCAATGTAATAACGAGGTCATATATCGAGGTATGTAAGGCTACTCGATTTCGTATTTCTTGGCCTAAAATCTAGATTCTTCCTTGGCACACAAAGGCACTTACAAACTTTGACACAACTATTAACCATTTCTCAACTCTTTCATATGTCCATGTACTCCCATACATAGTCATCTTAAAATTTGCATACATACTTGGATACGAAGTCACATGGGTTCTTGTTGCTAAATAAAGTTCATGAGTTGGTTCATCTCATACGCATTTCATTAGTTATGTAATATACTCTTTTCATTGTCATATTGCGTTGAATAATTATTGACATGTTACATACTACATCTACAGTCCTATAATGCCAATATTATGACCACCAAAAAAATCATCTTAGAAGTAATTAAAAGATAAAGTATATTGCTTATTGATGGGTGGTAACCCGAGGGGTGGAACCACCAAAAGAATCATCTCAAAGGTAATTGAAAGGTAAAGTATATTGCTTATTGATGGGTGGTAACCCGAGGGGTGGAAAAATCACCTAGCTAGGGTCGATCCTATAACGAAGGGTAGCCTAAAGGGTGAAAGAAAATGCGTAGCTAGGGCCGATCTCGATATAGATTTACCACTAATTAGTTGGTCATTTGTATTACATGCTGCACACAGATTATACAGTAAAGGTAAAGTAATAAAAGAACATAAAGTACATGATCCCCAGTATAACTAAATGTGGTCTCTTATCCTATACTAGTGCATAGTTTTATTTGAGTTATTACTTCATATACAGTGTCTCCTACCTTACATATTTAGTACATTATCACATACTGACATCCCTTATAGGGGAGCTACATTTCATGCTACAGGTACAGGTGTTAGTAGCGCTCCCTAGTAGGAGTACAGGATATATAGTTATTGTTAGCAAGCTCCATGTTGCTTCAGAGCTTTGTGTGTCTAGAGCTTATATTTTTGTATTATATAGTTAGTCGAGGTGGGGCCTGTCTTGACCCTTATCAGATACTTTTCCTTATCTAGAGGCTTTGTAGTCTATTTAAATTAAAGTGTGTTCATGTCTTATACTTTTGATAATGTGGCCCTAACGGCTGAGCCATATGCATTTCCTTTTGGCTTGTTATTACTGCTTACTTTCATAAAGGTGTATTGTATGAAAAAATTCCTTTTAATATGTATAGAAAGCGCATAGATATAGGTTAGTTCTCCCGAGCCTTATCGGTAACGGGTGCCAGTTCACTTTAACAGGACTTTGGG
>DF359924.1:3519-40625 GCA_000787875.1 Solanum virginianum
TACTAAACAAAATGTTGGAGGATTTGACCTGCACGGGATGACATTTTTGAAGTGTTTGAGCAACACTGTCCCAATTTTGTTCCCTCCATTTCCAAGAGATTTATAGAGGGAAAAGAGATGGAATTTGTTTGTATTGTATAGAAATGTACAATTGCTTTGTCTTTAGGGAGTTGGGAAGTCAGAAGCTTTTGTGGTACTACTTTTCATTTCTTTATTGGAAGGTTGGTGATTTGGTCATATGTCCTAATCTTCTGAAAATGTCAGACTTCACTTTAGAAGAAGACTTCAGGAATATGAAAATGAAGTTTTAAGGCGCCAACATCTTTGAAAATTTTCATGCTTTTCTGTGCTAAGGCATTATCACTAACTAGTTATTGTTTACACTGTAATTAATTACATTAAGGGTGTTAATTTTCCTAAGTTCGTGTTTATATGTACTTTGAAGTCGAGGAGAGCTTTACGAGCGTTAAGGGGTCTGGTGAAGCTTCAAGCACTGGTGAGAGGTCACATTGTGAGGCAACAGACTGCTGATTATCTACGGCAAATGCAAGCAATAGCCAGAGCTCAGTCGAGGGCTCGTGCTGGTCGATCTCAGGTCTCAGGATCCCCTCATTCGAGCACTAAGTCTGTTCAATTTCTTCATGCTGTAAGTAAAAAATAATCTTCCTTGCAATTGCATTAACTTGACGCTGTACTAAAGTTACGGTTTTTAATAGAATTTCCTACTTTGATAAAGATTATTATTCTAGAAAAGATGCTTACTTTAAACATTCAGTTCAGTCCCCATACCTTTTTTCCATCTACTGTAAAGATGCCACTCTTTTTTTCCTCTTGTAATAGTCACTCTTTTGAAAGTCGATAAACATGTCATGTGACACAAATTCTTTTACATCGCGAGTTAATTATAGTAATACATGTAATTAACACGTAATTTATTCTTCGCTGAAAATCTTGTCCTGTGTACGGTGCTAGTTATTCCTTATCTGGCTATAGTTGATCAAATGTTTCTTTATCGGTAGGATCCTACAACCCCAGAGAAATTCGAGCATGTTATCCGCGCAAGGAGCTTGAAGCATGATGAAACGTCTATGCTCAAGGTACTTCTTGCTTGTTTAATGCAGCAACTATTTTAATTGTTCATGACTAACTTGGAGTATTAATAATGCAGAGGAATATCTCAAAATCAAATTGGAAGGTAATTGATTCGGACAAGGCACGGATTAGACCCCAAGGATCTTCCGCAAGAACCAGTTCTATTGATGATGAAAAGAGTGACAAGATCCTCGAGATAGATACCGGGAAACCATATGTCACGCCAAAACAAAGGAACCTCTTCCAATCCACACATCTTAGCTTGAACTCTGACCAGTACAGCTGTAGCTTAACAACGTCGAAGGAATCAACTGCTCATCAAATGGTTCCCAGTCCATCGTCCTGTGGAAATCAACCCCTTAGTCCCCTGAAGTTCAATGAAGATCTCGATGAAGATTGCTTCTGCACTGCTGACAATAGCCCGCAGTTTTATTCGGCTTCATCAAAGGGTGGTAGCTCCAAGAGAGGACCATTTACGCCAACTAAGAGCGATGGTTCAAGAAGCTGCTTGAGCGGTTACTCTGATCATCCCAACTACATGTCTTACACAGAGTCCTCGAAGGCTAAGGTACGCTCAATGAGCGCACCTAAACAAAGGCCTCACTATGAGAGATCAAGCTCAATAAAAAGGTACTCGATTCACAGGTACAGTGAGTCTAGAAATAACTCACAAAAGGGTTTTGTTTATGCCAACTTCGCTGGTAAAGTTTATCCTGGTTCTGGTCGTTTGGACCGGCTTGGAATGCCTGTTATCAGAGCAGATCCATCTGGATTCAGTGGCGGCCTTCGACACAGATATTAAGTAGCTATTGTAGTTGAACTAACCAAATGTAACTGTTTATGCATATCTATTGTCTTTTGTTTGGACCATGAAGCTAATGTGAAGCATTTTATGTCTGAAAAGGAATGCAATCTCTTTGGTATGAAAATTGTTTGATATTACACCTTTTTCATTATTAATTGTAAGTCTCAGATTTGAGTCACCCTCAGCATGGAGATGTCTTTGTTATGAGCGGACTCTTTGGTATGAAAATTGTTTGATATTACACCTTTTTCATTATTAATCGTAAGTCTCAGATTTGAGTCACCCTCAATATGGAGATGTCTTTGTTAAGAGTGCTTTGTCTTCCGACGTAAGACATTTCAGTGTGAATCCAAATTAGATGGTTCTATTGGGGGAATACCAGGGTAACAAAAAAAAATGAAAAGAAAATCACTGTTTTAGTTGTATAGTGTGAAGCAATAACAACATACAAAAAAAAAAGAAATTTTCCGAGTGGAATTTGGAAAAAAAATATACGCAGACATTATTATCTCACGAAAGATAAAAACTGTTTTTTGGGAATTCTCGTATGATCTAAAGCAATCTCTAATATTCATAAAATCGTTTATTTTTCGACGCCCAAATTACAAAATATACTTAACATTTCAACTTTTTCTTGAATGATTAAACCCTCCAACATGAACTGAATTCAGCACTGATTGAAACCAAAATAAAAAATAAATTTTAAAAAAATCAATACTGGTAGTCTGACACCCTATATTTAAGCAAATCTTACAATTTCCCAGGAGGATCTTTGTCATTGTAAATTTAAACATGATATTTATGGGTCCACAAATAATAACAGTATGAATAGATAAGGTGTGGCTTTTGGGACCATCATGGAAGTATTTTTTTGGTGAGGACTTATTCCAAATCTTGATCATTTTGATGTAACAAAAAGTTTACTAGTAGTTGGATATATTAAAAGTGACAAAAATAAAAAGTGTCAATCATGGGATTTTTTGACATAATCTCTTTACAGTTTGCCATGTATGTAATCCTTTTTTTTAATTTTTTTTGCTAATATGCAATTTTGGAACCTAAATCCACCTCTACATTAGCTTTTTTTTATTGTTTAAATCATATATGGAGACCCCAACTCAATCGATCAGCTAAAAGCAGGATTTAATACTATCTTAAACATTCAATAGTTACGTAGTTTAATTTCTTTCTTAATGTTCTTGTCAATTGGGGGAGTCTTTGGGTAGCTGCTGTGATTAGATGATTACCGATTCAAGCTTTGAAAACAGTCTCTTGGCAGAAATATAAGGTTAGACTGCGTACAATAAACCCTTGTAGTCTTACTATTCCCCGGACCCTGCACATAGCAGGAGCTTTAGTGCATCGAGCTTGTCTTTTTTTATGTTCTTGTCAATTGTCTATAACAACAACAATATGTTATGTGTACTCCCACAAGTTGTATCTAGAGAGAATAAAGCATATGAAGTCTTGTTCCTGCTTTGTGCAGGTAGAGAAATTCTTTCAATAAACTCTCAACTCAAGTAAATATATATAAAAAATAATAACGTTTTCCTTCTTTACAATATAATTATATATAATATATCAAATAAAAATAAGTTATTTCATTTCTCCTAAATCAATTTTTCATATTGTTAGCCTAAATCAATCTAATTTTTAGATAGTTCAATTTGGACAGATCAAAATGAATGAATAAACATATTAATCGATCATAAGTAATTATCTAAATATTACAATTTTATGAGCTAATTTTATCGCTCCGAGACAGAGAAAATTGAGAAGCACCATGATAGGGGTGGATGATTCTAAGTTTTAACTAAAAGTGGGGCATATTTTTATGGTCATTTCATCTGCCGGTCTGCTTACGCACCTTTGCTCTCTATTTTCAGCCTCTCTTTAACTACACATAGAAGTATATGTCCTACTTCAATATTTCAACCAACAACTATAAATTTTTTAAATTTTGAATTTTCTACACTTTATGCTGCTGGCATTAGATAAGATAGTCTAGACTTGAACTCTTTATGTCTTTTAGATGCGTACTCTCACATTGGTGGAGTCAGCATTTTCATCAAGGATGTTCATACTTTTAGAAAATGGATCAACGATTTTTGTATCAAGGGTGTTCAACAATTGATATATATCAAAATATCTATATTTAACCTATATATTCGAAAAACTTTTTTTCGACAAAAGGTATTCATTTGACCATCCTTGAGTGAATGTAACTCTGTCTATACTCTCAAATTGGGATAGCTTGCAAGAAAAAAAATAATTAAAAAGATCAGTAGTTAGGGAACATAATCTTTGACATATTAAGTACTGATTCTTGTATTATATTGGAGACAAACATGTCCATTTTGACTTTAAAAATTCAAAATATATATTATATCCAACAATAATGAATAGTTGAATTGAATAGACAACACTACTAACATAATGCAGTGGTTGTGGCAGCTAAAAAGTCATACTCACTCCCCTTAAATTTCTGTTTTTTCTTCATTTTTGGCTCTCTGAGTACTAATCTTTTTGAACTCTGTTTGTTTCTTGTGTAATCTTAGGTTAGTGATGAAGAACCTATTTGCTCTAATAGGCTAAGATCACATTTGGTAGGAAACAAGTTATCTCGAAATTAGTTATTCATTCTTGATTTATGTAGTTTGGACTTTTTTAAAGTGTCAACAGGTGCGTGTTCGATTCGTCAAAAATAATATATTTTTCGCATTAAAAGTGAAGAGTCCGTGAAACTTAGTTCTTAATGTGAAATAAGAATAACATTACGAGAAATAATTTATCCCGAAATTATTTATTCCTCAAACTTAGTCTATTCAGCAATACTTTTGGAATATAAAAAACGACATTACCATTTTGAATAACAAGGTGTCGTGGTGTAGTTGGTTATCACGTCAGTCTAACACACTGAAGGTCTCCGGTTCGAGTCCGGGCGACGCCATTTCTTTTTTTGTGGAAAACAACACTTCTTATATGTTGCATTTCTTTTGCGAAACGTGTTTTAATCATTCTAACCAAAAATAATAATTTAGAATTTTTTTACCAAATAATCAACTGCTTATTAGAGTTTATCAATTAATACTTACAATTAGTTAATTCCTACAGGCATTAAATATCTGCAAATATTTAATCATAAACACATAACTTTCAATCCAAATTTCATTTTTTATAGTAATAAATAAATATATCTGATAACTCAATAAATAAAAAATATCCTTTCTTTTGATTCAATTTCTTTTGGCCTTACTTTTCCTGGTAATCATAAAGAATGTTCTTTTTTTGACAAATCCTTAATATTAACTTTTCATTCTATTTTAATTCAAAACTACAACATCTAAGAATATCAAATCAAAATTAACAAATAAACTAAAATAGATAAACATAAAGGGGGCTGAAGCATGGTATGTGTAACTTCCAAAATTCACTTACTATATGCAAACAAAATTGATTGGCTTTTGTTTATAATAAGGGGAAATATAAAATCACAACTATCAATACAGATTAGTCCACCCCATTCGAGTTAGCTTTTACAGGCCTTGAAATTTAATAAACATTGACTCTTATTTTTTATGGCCTAGAAAATAGCTAGGTCAATCTATTTGTATGTGGGCCACGGGCCTTGTCGGGCTCTACATTTTTATTTATATATATTTTTAATAAAATTTTAAATTAAATTATAATTTAAACATATTAAAATAAATAGCAACCAGATAATATGACATAGTAAGTGCTATTATTACTCCCTCCGTCCATCTTTACTTGTCCACTATACTATTTTGAGATGTCCAACAATACTTGTCCACTTAGACGAACTTTGAGTTTCTACTCTTATTATTTTTAATACTCTATTTTATTTTTATTTTTATTATTTTTTAATTCGACCCATGGGTTGGCCCAACCCATATTGCAAAAGCCCTACAAATTAGTAAACTTATTTAGGCCGAGCTAAAAAACACATTTTTTAAACAAGCTGTAAAAATCATAGTCCAATTCTATTAAATCATAGATTAGGCCAGGCTGACTCAACGGGCCTAGCACATATCAACGGCTCTCTATAAAACACTGTGAATTCTCTTCAACCCAATTTTTTTTTTTTTTAAAAAAAGAGTAACGTGGAAGCAAAAAAATTACACCTATCCAACATGCAAAACATATACTATCCACATGCCAAAACCAATAAAATTTCCTTATCCACGTATTTAACATGCAAACCCTTTCAATCCCCTATAAATTCACAAACGCTATACACCATAATATCACCAAAACCAACAAAAAGAAATTATGGGTAAAGTAATAATATTTGTAGCAATTTGCTTAGCCTTACTTTTTATTTCAGTGAGGGGTTCTAGCTTTCGTACTACAACAATTACCATATCTGAAAATCCCAGGGAACAAATGTCACAACGTTGCCAGCAGGAAATGCAAAGGGCACAGAACTTACGTTCTTGTCAAGAGTATTTAAGACAAAGTACTAAATTTACTGAGGAACAGGAAATATTTATGGACCAACAAGGTGGAGACTGGCGCCAATCATTCCCAAGGTATTTAATTGATATCCAAAGGTTATATTTAATTATCTCTTTATAACAATATTGTTTTCTATCGACAGGTGTGGCGAAATGTTGAAGAAAAGATATTTGGAATTTTTGGTTTTAATTTAAATAGAAGTATGAATATTTGTTTGGTTATGAGTTATCTTATTTAAGATATAAAATAAAAAAGTTACTTTTTTAAATAAAAAGGTATCGATATATATATATATATATATATATATATATATATATATATATATATATATATTTTTTTTTTTTTTTTTTTTTTTTTTTTTTTTTTTTTTTTTTTTTTAAAAAGGGTTATGAATTTTTTTTCTTTTAAAAAAATTTTATTAAAAACTCCCTTGAAGAGTCTCTCTCATCAGATGAATTAAAAATGAGTGATCTTATTTTACCTGAAATAAAAAATGAGTTATCTTATATAAAAATAAATCAGAAGTTCTAATTAACTTATGGCTTTTTAATTAATATATACGTCACTAGTTATAGAAGTATTGGCACTTAGTGTGTAAGTAACATTTTTTTAAGTATGCAATCTTTTATTTTAACTTTTACATATATTATTACAAGATTACGTTTTTAATTCAAGATTATAAAATTTTAGAAATTTTTATCTTATTTTCAATTAAATTAAGAGATAAAATAAAATAGTCGAAGGAACATACTAGAGTACAACTCACAAAATATCGAATTACATCAATTCTTAAACTATTAATTATTTGAACCATAATTAAAGAACAACTATCTAGAAAGATTCAAACTATGAATCGTCAGTTGAGTTTTAGTCGAACTCAATAACTTTAATATATAATAACTTTAGTCGAAACCCTTATTCTTAATATATAAATAACATATTAAGAATCCAACTTAAAATTTACTATAATCACGATAACAGAATTCATAAACAAAAAATGTTGGTTCAGCCTCTATTCATACACTCTCTTCCTTTCCAAAGAGACAAACTTTAAGTCTTTTAAATTTTGTGATCTTAAATTAAATTTAAAATAGATAATTTTTAATCTTGTAGCCTTACATATATCAGGTGAAAAGTTTTATCATATAAAGAAATGAATCATTCTTTTTTATTTCGAACAGATGTTGTGAGCAGTTGGAACAAATTCAAGATGAGCAATGCCGGTGTGAGGGAATAAAGCAAGTGGTGCAGCAGCAACAAGAAAGAGGAGAATTGCAGGGAAGAGAAATGCGCGAGGCTTTCAAGACTGCACAGCAACTTCCTGCTTTATGCCGCATAAGCCCTCAACAATGCCAAAATATTCCAATCGGTCGTTCTTTATTCTAATTAATGAAGACGCAAATGAAATAGCAAGCTTTAGTTAGCTTGCTTTTTATTATTGTAATAAAAATAAAATGAGTAATGAATAATTTATCACCTTCGTGTGTTGTGCTTAATTAATTACCACGCCAGTTTAATTTGGTGTGCTCCTAATGTTTTTGAGTAAGTAATTAATAATATGTTGTACTTTCGTTTGGTACGTTCAACTATTTATCACTTTATTTTTATTAATTGAAATATGTTGGACTTGGTTTGGTACGTTCAACTGTTTTATCACTTTATTTTTATTTTGATTTAGAGAATATAAATAATTAATGTGAGAGTAAAATATGAAAAAATAGTTAATTATTAGTTTTTATTTATCAAAAAGTGTTGTGAACAGAATAATAAATTTGATGCTATCGAATAAGTCTCTATTAGTATAATAAGCTTGATGGTGATAATCCTCGTTGTGGGTGTGATTGATGGTTGTTAATTATGGTAATGGTAAGTTGGTGATGATTAATTTGCAGTGAATGATGATGGTGTTATCGATAGTGATGAGGTTTAAATACATTGATTTTAGCCGTTTCAAATAATTGTTTAAATTTTTTAATTATTGAATTATTGATGTTTAATAATTTTAGGATTTTTCTTAATTAGTTAATTAATATTTTGATAGTAAAGTAAATATTTACATTTATATTTTATGTTATATAAAGTCCTTAAGAAAATTTTGTGTTTAACTTTAATGGTTAATTCAATAATAATTAATTATTATAAATTAATAATTCATCAGCTATTATTTTAATGATTCTATAACGATTTGGTATATTTATATCACCAAAACCAACAAAAAGAAATTATGGGTAAAGTAATAATATTTGTAGCAATTTGCTTAGCCTTACTTTTTATTTCAGTGAGGGGTTCTAGCTTTCGTACTACAACAATTACCATATCTGAAAATCCCAGGGAACAAATGTCACAACGCTATCAATATGATGATGATAATTATAAGGTGTTTAGTTGGGTGACGATTAAATTTAGTAATTGACAATAGTGAATTGTTATGCTAATTATGATTAATGGTGAATGGAGCGATGATGATCGATTATAATGAGATTGTAATTGGTGGTTTTATATATATATAAATCATGATGGTAATTGATAATGGAAAGCAATTGGTGATTATAAATGGATGGTGATAATTGATAATGATGATGGATGAATTATAACAATTGCAGTAAATAAATGAAGTTAGTATCATTTTTGTATAATTTTTTAAATAGATATTTTAATAATATTAAAATTTTATTACAAATATTAGTGAGATTCATAAAAAATGATTGTAACAGACAAAACAAACACATTGCTTGATAATTAAAATTCAAATCTTAAGAAACAAATGCTTAATAAATGATATATATATATGACATGCTTTTTTAATCTATTTAGAAAAGTATATGTGTGTTTTAATATTTAAATTTAATTTTAAAAGTGTATTGTTAATTTATACTCTATAACTATACAAGTACTTACGATTAATATAATTTTATTAAAATTACAATTTTTAAAAAACCTTTATTCCTTTCTTAATTTTGTATCTAAATATACAATGTCTCCAAGTGTTCAATTTGACGAGGAAACCAAAGTAAGCAAAATACTAGCGACATTTTCTATACATCTCCAAAATCAGTTTCTAATTTCCAAACAAACAAATTGATTATTAATTTATCTTTAAGAGTGTTATGGATCTTTTCACTTACGTGACAAAATAAAAAATTTCGCTAAGAGAATTTATAATACAATATTAAACACATAAAAAGAAGTTCTTTTTTTTAAAAAAAAATCTTGTTCAATGAGCTATTTTTAACTAAATTTGAAATTGACATTGTAAGGCTTATTAGAAAGTGGCACCTCCAATAATATTTTTAATTTGAAACTTCTGATTAAAAATGAAGTAATTTTATCATTGCATCACAACCTATGTTGGTCACACAAAAAAGTTAAATCAATACTTATTATATTTACATAAAAAATAATTTTAACGATATATAAACATTGCTCCCTCCTTGTGGAATCCTTTTCTTTTTAATCTGTTCCAATAAGAATGTAACATTACTATAATTAAAAATAATTTATCTTTAAAATTTACTTTTAACCTTTACTATAATGATTTTCAGTGATAATTTCAAATATATACAAAAAATTAATTAATTTACAATAAATATAGCTCATGTTGTATTTACATGAAAAATAGCTCAAATCAGCGAAACTATACATGACTATACGATATAGCTTGTCAAAGAAAGTATACACTAACTATACAACATACACTGACTATACAACAAAGACTTTTCTTTTAATTATTTTTACTAAAGCGTTTCTCAGTGTAATTATTTCTGATTTTTAACTACACAAATATTTATGAATAATTTTAGATTACAAATTTTAAAAATCTCCTTTTTTTTTCTCAAATACGATGCCAATTGATATTGCGTCAGATGAGACGGAGAAAATATAATATTTTTTTTAATGAACCCTCAACTTTACCCGATTCTCCGCCTCCTTATCTTACGTGGAAGCAAGGAATATAAAAGACATAAAAACATGCAGAAGAAGACATCATATATCCACCTGCCAAAATCAATTAAGTTTCATAAGCCACGTACTTAACATGCAAGCCTTTTAATCCCCTATAAATTCAATTCATTGCTTTCCATAGAACAATATCCAACATCTTTTCCTTTAATCATCCCAAAAAAAAAAAGAGTAATACTAAATTAATATCATCATGGGTAGAGTAATGATTATTGGAGCCATTTCTTTAGTAGTCCTTTTTATGGCAGCCACAGTTTGTAGCTCACGTATCATGACCATCACCATTGCTGAAGATGTTGAGAACCCTCAGTCTCAAAGATGCCAGCAGCAATTTCAGCAGGTAATTTTCTTTTATTTTCTATAGTTGATATACATTCTGCGTATATTTTTTCCTCCCAAAGTCTTTATGAGATAGTGGTAAAGTTTACGTATATTTTTTCTTTTTCAGATCTTACTGGTGGGATTTCACCAGGAATGTTGTTGTTGTTGATATACATAAATTGTTTTTTTTTCCTTGTGGAATTCTGTAGTTGATATACATAAAGCTGCCAGTATTTCTCTAGTCTTGGTTATTTTAATTTTGCACGTGGTCGAGTGAACAATATTTTTTTCACAAGAAAATGACGGGTTTTATATTATTATTCTTTTTATTTTTGTTTTAATTTATATGGCATACTTTCAATTTCAAAAGTTACACTTGTTTATTTTGATCGTGAATTCAAATTAAACACACAATTTCTGAGTCGAGTTTTTTTTATGAGATAGTGATAGGTGGTAAGTTTTGCCTACTTTTTATCCTCTCCAAACCCCTTAAAACTCCAATTATGAAATTTCACCCTTTCTTATTTAACTCGTGAAATCTCAACTATTTTAGTACTTTGTTCTATATTCACAAATTTCAAAAGTCTTTCTTGTCGTTCAGGCACAGCAGTTACGTGCATGCCAGCAGTTCATTCGAGAGAAGGCCCAATCTGACCAACAAATCCCGCCGGAGGCTCAACAATGCTGCAATCAGCTGGAACAGATACAAGACCCGCAGTGCCGCTGCGAGGGACTGAGGCAAGTGGTCCAACAGGAGGAACAGCAAGGCCGATTCCAAGGAAGACAGAGGCAGGAAATGCTGCAGACCGCACAGAATTTGCCTGGTTTATGCAGAATTAGCCCACAGAGATGTGAGATCCGAACAGCTCTCAGCTACTTTTAGTTATATATAAGGCATGTTAATTTGCAATAGATATGCAAATTATATAATATGTAGCCTTATGATGGATGCTGAGTGTACTATATGTTTCTGATAATAAAAGATCTAGTTGTAAACTTGATCGTCGTAATAATAAAATAATCACGTCTTCAGTGGTGTGATTTTGATGACATGGCACTGTTTTCTGGTTTTTTTTCTCTGTTCAATACGTGTGATATGGGAGCTTCGGAGTAAAAGTCAGTGCCTATACATTCAAGCCTTCAAAATTATCTCCAACAAAAATACTATAATTAAAAATAAATGACAGTAAAATTTTAAATGTTAAATAAATGATTTAAAATTTTTATTTTAAAATATATTATATAAATCTCATTTTATGTGTTATTATTTTATCAAAAAGAGAAGAATTTTGAAATTTATGGTCTAAAATTATTCATAAATATTTGTGTAATTTAAAATTATTTTATTAAGGGTAAAAGAGTAATTTTAATTTAAAATTATTTTTAATTTAAATAAGATTTTGGAACAGTTTAAAAAGAAAAAAATGTCACACGTGAAAATCCATTAAGATACTCATGATTAACATATTATTCATCATTTATTGTTGATATTTTACCCGAAAAGGTCATAAATATCATCGTAGGGAGTGTTTCGCACGAATTCGAATATAGTAAAATTTCGATTTGAACATCGAACATCAAATGGAAAAGTGGAGTCTATAATTTTGAAATATTATATACTAATTAAATTAAAATAGATAAAAAAAAATTATTAGAAATTTTACAAATGTTAAATAGACACTGAACGAAAACAAGCTTATTCCAGCTTGAAACGGTGTCTTCTATAAAACAACTCTACATAGTTGATAGTAGATATGAATTGAATTTTGGGAAAGATTTTTCTGAAAACCTTCCAAAGAGGTAACATATATATTTTTGCTACGTTTTTTTACATAAAGAATATAGATCCAATGCAAAATAGTAAAGAGATTTACATTATATTATGTAATATTATAATCCATACCACAAAACCAACAGTCACTATACATAATAACAAATGAACTATATGTTTTTGACTATATTATAAAAAGAAAGAGCAACAGAATTAATAAAATCATAAAGCTCTTCAGTTAATTTTCACAGCTCCATCTTGATGTACGCAAACAGCTTAAATAACGACACCAACCGCAATGCTCATTTGCCTTCACACCTCTAAACAGCATCACCAATCCCACTGTGAATCTGCAGAAAGGGAAAAAAATGAATTATTGGCTCGTAATATACATGTATATACACTGACGATGTAAAAAGATTGTTTGAACTTATTAGTAGTAACACAAACGGAGTTACAAGGTCATATATAGCGCGAATATATATATTTATATAGCGAGTCAACAGCCATAGTTGCAAAGGAGTAGTGGGTGACATGTTCTTAGGACTGATTGACTTAGAATTCTGAATCCGTCTCTGTATGCAGATTATAGTTAGCGTACCCAACATCTGTTCCTGATGGACGATTGATTTATAATAACATACCCAGTGCAATCCCACAAGTGGGTCTGGGGAGGGTAGAATGTACGCAGACTTTACCACTACCTCATAGAAGTAGAGAGACCGTTTCCTGGGAACCCTCGTCACAAAATAATAATTGACCAACCTATGTGACTTCTTTTTTTAGACGCTACTGTAAGGCAAATGTAGGATAGGGTGTAGCGGAGATAGAGCTTACCCGACAATCAACAAAATTGAGGCGATCAGGAGGAGGACGTATTGGTAAGCTTTGAACTTGGACTTGAGACGACCTTCAGCTGGAAGATGTTGCCTTTCGAGCCAACCAAACTGAGGTCGTAGTAGCAGAACAAAGCCAAGAAGAAAGCCACTCATGAAACCTCCAATATGGGCATAGTTATCGACGTGAGGAAGAAGACCAACAGCTAAGTTTATCGCGATGATGATAATAAGAGTGACAAGAGCTGCAGCCTGTACACAAATGAGGATAATTAGTACCAGAATTAAGTACTTAGAACGTGTTATAAAATGAAACGAATATCCTCCCCTCAACAGGGGAAAGAATAACACTAGTAATAATAATTTTAAAAAAAAAAACAGTACAATAGCAGAGTATATACCTTATTGGTATATATACTCCAGTTAGTAAGAAGCTCCGACAACATTGCTCCAAGAAGTCCAAATAGAGCACCAGACGCTCCAACGGAAATGCTACTTTGAATGAACAGACAAGAAAGAACACTCCCACCAATTCCTGACAAAAGGTAGATAATCCCAACCCGGACTGCACGTAACATTTGAGAATGGTAAGTAACAGAAGACATATATATAAGAACAACAATTGAATTAGGAGACTTGTCAGCTCAAGGTTAAGAAAATAGAAGGCGGAGTTTGATTTCACAAATGCGTGACTAAAATTATTGATGTTAAAGAGGATTGCAAGTAAAACACAGTACTTCAATTTAAGCAGATGCCCTGCAATGACAAACAAACTCATTGATGCCAGACACAGGGCACAATTTTAGAGGAAAACAGAATGGTTTGCTTAGGCATAATGAAAGCATTCGTAGCATAATAGTTATCCAAAAGAACGTAAACAAAGATTTGAGGGCACAGGGAGAAGAACTGTACCAAATCCAAACTGCTGCTCAAGGCGAATTCCGATGAAAACCAAACTCAACATGTTGGCAAGCAGATGAACCACACCAGCATGTAGCCAGATACACGTGAAAAGTCTCCAGCCCTGATGTCCATGCACTACTTTCTCCCATTCTAGAGCTCCCAATTTTTGCAGTCTGCACAAGTAGAAGGAAGAATGAATATCTAGTAGTTCATTTATCTGTCTGTCTTCCATTTCTTTTCTTTCGGTTTCTATTTCATTTTATTTATCTTTCCAATATGAGTGACATTAGTATGTGACATAGCCGTAAGATGGGCATTTGCTACAGCACATTCACCCCATTTAACTCCAGAAGACTTGATACTTAACGGAACCAATATAGGAACAAATATTGCATTACAGCCGCTATTCCCAAGGGATCTACTTATCTTCAAAATGACCAGGAAAAAGAAAAAACTGACCAATTCCCTCCATGAACATCTTAAGATGGCGATAGGGAATACTCCATTAGAGGTTGCTGTTAAGTTTCTGTCAAAAGAACTCTCTTAAATGTGCCAAATTTTGTAAAGTTTACCAAGGGGTTGATAAATGTTTGTCCATCTAACCGTCAGTAAGTTCACAGCTCCAAAATGCAATTCTTCTCTATCACAATGGAAAAAGGTTTGGTTTGGAGGTGTAAGGAAAGAGAGAAAGTGTTTCATAATAGATTAGGAAACAAACAAATTTGCTACTATTTCATGCCCAAATGCTCCATTTTAATGTGGTGATTTGAACTCCAAAAGCCAAAAGCAATCTAAATCTATTAACATTGGCATGACAAACAACAAGTGAGCATATCAGACCATTCTTGTGTTACTATCATGTTTATTGCCATCATCTCGGATTGAGCATTTGGCTACATCTATATCTATGGCTTATCTTGCCTAAATTTTCATATATGAGTGGGTTCATATATCAGCAGAAGTCCAAACAGCGTAATAACAATAGGATTCACTAATTAAAGAAAACTTTCAAGATGTTACAACCACTATATGCAACTTGACACAATTGGAAAAGCATTAGCATTAACAAGTTAAAAGGCAATCAAAATATTCTTGATCCACAAACAGCATCGTTGCAACATTAGAAAGGAAACAATCCTGGAATAATACTAAAAGGCCGCTAATAAGCTCAATTAGGAGTTAGGAAGCAAATTCTAGATGTCAAAAAGCATGCTTGAGACGAGAGTTCTAAATATTAGCAGAATTGATTAGCAATTAAGCTGGCAATATTGCAGTCTTCAAACTATGTTTGGCCTCCTAAGACCCCCAATATTAAAACCTTATAACAATATCAGATGAATGAATGGGCAAAGAGAAATATTAGAGACTCTGATCAGACGGGCATATTTATTGTAGGAGTTATGGTTCATCCAAATCCAGCAATTTTTGCTCCGACCACATACGTGTCAAATAAAAGACAATAAATAAGCTCTTGTAATAGATTTAATACCCTTTAAATCAAATGGTTGTGATATAATATCAAACTCCTAACCATAAAATTCAAATCCTAAATCCACTTCTGCCAGCTGAAAATGTCATTGCTTAAACAAGACAAGAAATACAAGAAAGTAATTGACTCACAAATCAGGCACAAATTAATCCTAGATAGTCATTGTTTTACTAAAAACCAACAATATTTCCTTCTATGAATTAATGCAATCAACTTAAAAAGCCTCTCTACCCCACAACAGTGTTTCCATTTATCTGAAACCACCTTTCTAACCCACATAGATAGCGATAACGTCTGCGTACATTTATCCTAAAATTACATTGGGTATGACTAGTATATTGTTGTTGTCAGTGACAGAGCCAGCAATTTAAGGGTATTCGTACTTTTAGAACATGAATGGGTGATTTTTGTATCAGTATTCAACAATTGATATATATCAAAATATCTATATTTAACCTATATATTCGAAAAATTTTTTCGGCGAAGAATGTTCATCTGATCTTGGATGAATGTAGCTCCGCCCATGGTTGTTGTAGCTTAAAAGCTAGAGAAATTCAATAAAAATTCAATCTTTTTCCTTTTCTTGAGAAGCTTAGCTGACTAACAAAACCATAGAAATCAAGAATCCATATTACCACACTAAACCTACACCAAATTATCCGGAAGCTTCATCCTCCATAAGTATGTATACTAGATAACACAATCAAATCAGGCAGACCAATAAACATCAAAATCCATAAAGAGAACAATCATTACAAAAATTAGGTCAACAAAAAGGTAAAAATTTTACGTGGAAGAAGAGGGTCCAAAAAGTGGATTATCTTGAAGGGGTTGAAAAGAGAGCCTCCCAAGAAACCTAGCAACACACTGGCGACCTCTGCCAAAGTTATTGATATTACTTGGGCAATTGTTAACAAACATGATGACAATAAACATAGCTACATTGGCCACAACAATCATAGGGACAAGCCAAGAAGTCCACTGTGATTCAGAAGTTTCCACATAGTAAGGTGCTGATGGAGGGGGTGGATTGTAACTCCCATTTCTTGGTTTTGTTCCACCTCCCCTCTCCAGATCTCTGTTACCCATCATTCTTGAATTAAAAAAAAACTTAACCGAATCAAGAATTTCTTGGAAGGGTATTTATATTATGTGTTTGGGGTGGGGTTGAAGTAGCTTGGAAGCAGAGATGAAGAAGGCTTTAGAAGTGAATTTTGAAGAATTGGGGAAGAACTGAAAGTGAAAAGGAGAGGATCTTTAGGGGTTGTGAGGATTTATAACAGCTGGGAAGTATCTTTCAGACAGCAATACGCGGTGGAGAACATCTTTTTTATTGCTATAAGGATTTGTTTGCTTCTCTATGTTATTTAAGTTTGGTAGAACAAGGAGAGCTTATTTGGATTAAATTATTATTATTATTATTATTTGTTGGATATAGATAGCCAAAAAGGTTTATGAATTTATCATTTTTCCTTTTCACCTTTCTCCTTTTCAACCACCAAAAAAAAGAATATCCTTCCTCATTTTTACTTGTCAGTATTTTACTTATCGAGATCAAATTATAAGAATATTGATTATTTTACGATAAATATTTTCATCATATTAATATGAAAAAAATTACAATTTATAGCATTTTTCATTTAAGTTTCAACTATCTAAATTTTATATTTCAAATATTAAATTTAGCTACTTCAATTTAGCTTTGAAGTTTAGTCAAGTTGACCTCGACAAGTGAAATAGTGACAAGTAAAAGTAAATAGAGAGAGGAAGTATGTGTTCATAGTTTTTTTTTTTAAGCTAAAGTTTTATTTGAACATAAATTTTGTTTAAAACAATTAAAATTTTGTAAATTGATTAACAGAGATTGGATATGAAAAGCTTCAATTACACAAACTAATGAAAAATTGATAATTGAAAATATTTTTTCCTGTAATGAAGCTGGTTCATTTTAAAGTTTGTGAATTGTGAATTATTTAACAAAGTAAGAATATTTATTCCATTTCACATTGCTTTAATATATATTATTTAAGTCGAGGGTCTTTTGAATTTTTTTTTTTCTATTTCTTTGATATAGAAGTAAGGTTTTATACATTCTGTCATTTACAGATGTCAACATGTGAGATTATTTTTGTGTATGCTATTATTGTTATTATTGATATTATTTCAAGAAAAATTTTGAAAAAAGAAAAAAAAAAAAGAGAAGAAAAATTATATGTCCAAAGTCTCTTAAAAAAAATTCTATTTTCATTTTTTGAGATAAAATACTTTGTGAATGTTTATATTAGAGTAGCCAATTTAATCTCTCAAACGCGATTTGAGATAAATTTTACATATTTGAAGATACATAGAAGTGTATTACAATATGAATTAGTATAGTTCTTTTAGAGTTTTATAAAAATATTTATAATCTAACAGTCATATACTTGTGTCGTTTTATTTTATATGGTACTATTTGACTTAATATAATATTTAAAAAAGAGTCTTTTAAAACTTGTGATGTAAAATTATCTATAGATATTTATGTGGTTATAAATAATTTTATTAAAAATAACTTTAATTACAATAAAATGCTCTTTTTTAAACGGATGCCAAATGGAGGAAGTATGAAATACAAATGGAGTTTTGATAATTAAGATTCCTCCATCCTTTAATCAGTGTTCTCAACTAAGTTTGTTGGAACACTAAAAAAAAAATAAATTTAAATTAACTTAGAAAATTGACAAAGTAGTTGATCTTTTTGTAGTATAAAAATACAATGTTGACTTTAATCTCTCAATTTTCACATTTCAAAATTCATTTAATGGAAATCCCTTTCTCCTGTCATTTTATTTTTTATAAATATAAATATATAAACAGAAAAACATGTTTTTTTTTTGGTTAGCAAAATGTGAAGATAAAGATAAATAACTAAATAAAGATACATGTATAGACAATTTGAAGAAAAAAAGTAAGGTTTTGATAGCTAAGTTCTACCTAAGATAGTTGATATTTTGTTTTCACCACATATTTCATGTCACAACATATTTTTTTAAAAATGATCTAAGTTCTCATTTCAAATTATAGTGGGAATGAATAATTTATTTGCGATATTTTTGTGATAAATTTTGAGTCTTTCAAAAACAGTCTGTTTTTAAAATAATCCCTCTATCTCTATGAGATAGTGGTAATATCTATATATATTTTTTCCTCTTCAGGTCCCATTTATAGAATTTTTACTGAATATATTGTTGTATTTTTGTGAAAATTTTCATGTGAAAACTTTTTTTTCTTAAGATGGAACATATGAAAGAATAAGAAAAATAGTTTTTAAGAAAATAAATATGACTTTATAATCTATATACATTGATGTATTTAGAATTCTATAGTGTGAAGGAAATAAAATTGAGACCAGCACTATCTTTTTTCGTATTGAAATATCCTTTCCAGAAAAGGAAAAAGGATAATTATGTATGGTTGATTGTTAAATAATTGTTGAATTACTAATAGTAAGGAAAAACAAATTAGAAAAAGTTAAATGGCACAAGAAAGAAAGCATATTAATTTTCTTTTTTTTTCGTGACTAAATAAAAAATCAGAATTATTGATGTTGCATAATTTGTTGCAATAGTTTTCTTAAATAATTAGTTGTTTAATTATAAAGAAAGTAAAATAACCAATTTCTTAATTTTAGTAGGAGTCTAATATTTCAGTTGCGGGGAATATGTATTACTTTATTTATTATGCGTGAATATATATAAAGTTATAATTAGACTTTTGATTAATAAAAGCATATGACAAAGTTTTTCATTCATATTTTCTACTTTGTCATCTTTCTCCAAAAATCATAACAAGATTATTTAGATATACAAATAAGTGGTGGAATTAGTCTAGATATCAAAAATTATAATTATTTTTCGAACCTTACAATTTTGGGGTGAGAAAGAGGTAGGATTTGAACCTACCGAGAAAAACTTCAACAAATTTACAGTTTTTTTATTTTTGACCATTTGGCTATTTTTCTCTTTCGGGGTTAAGGCTCTCCTCAATGAATTCTAATTTTAAGAAGGCGAATGGAGCCATGAATCAAATAAAAAATTTATTGATTTAATTGAAAGAAAGTAAGATGATTAGCTTAGCTAACATCAGAAGCTAGCACATTTTAGAACAATGTTAATTCTTAAAATTTTGTTTCTTAAATTTTTGGATTTCACAAATTATGTTTAATTTTATATTATGTTTTACAAGAAATTTTTATTTTTAAATGTAAAAATATTCGAATATATCATAATTTTTTTTAGTTCAATTTGTATAAAATCACAAGAGATACCATTTTTTCAAAATTTTCTAAGACCAAATAAAATTATAATTATGTAACTTATCAATCACCAATAACCTACCCATTTATTTCTCATATTTGAATCTAAGAACTAGAAATTAAAAAGGTGAGAATTAGGTGATCAGAACGGTAACAGCTTGAATTTATTAACAGCAAATTTCAATTATTAAAACAGAAATAAAATTGAAGTCGAGGAATAACATAGTTTCAATATTTATTCTTAGTCAACGATAGAAATGTGTAACAATGTACGGAAAAATGTAACCATTTAACTCTTAATCCTCTAGCACTTCAATTTATTTGGCTAATTTCAATTTAATGTGAAATTCAACAAAATAATTTTTTTTTGAAAATTCGTAATTTTAAATTAAAAATATATAAAATTTATTAAAATATCATTTAACTTATAATTTGAATCACATCATTTAATTTTTGAGATGAGAGTTGTTCGAGAATAATCTTCCTATTTCTATGAGATAATGATAAGATCTGCGTATATTTTATCCAAGTTAAACTGCACTTGTGATATTTTACTGAATATGTTAGTCATAAAAATTAACAAAAATATTTTTTTGAAAAATAAACTTACAAAAATAAGATAAATAAATTAAACTAATGAATATATTTATTTATTAAAAAAACACATCACAAAAAGGCACCTCTTGTAAAAGCAATTATTATCATGACGGATGTTTCCAATAGGAGCACACGTAGTGGACACGGAGCACCGCAACTAGGTAATTGAAATATCACATTAAAAAAATAATTAAATTAATGTACCTACCAACTCCTACCAAATATTTTTAAAAAATATTTTAAGTACTATGTAATAAAAAAAAAAAAAAGAGGACACTTAATCTGTACTTTGCACCACACCAATCGACAAAAATCGAAGAAAATGAAAAAAAAAAAAATCAAATCCGCACATGAGATGACATATTGAGAATATAATTAAAAAATAAACCTGCGCTCTCTAACAATTTAGACTTTTAGATGAGATAGTCACCCAGCACTTCTCTATTTAAATATTAGGTTTTTTTCCGTGACAAAACTCGAAGTTTTGACATGCTTCTAATCCACACGTCACATGTCGCCTCTTACCACTAGACTAAACTCTAAGAGCAAATCTCAGTGAGGATGTTGAAACTCCTGCACAAACTTTTCCCTAATCTGCTTTTATCAATCAAAAAAGAAAGATATGATCCTTCTCTACATGTTCATTCCTAGAGTAGAGTTAAAATGCTGCCTTTACACATTTGTAGAATTGAAATGCATAAAGTTTCAACAATCATTTTCCTCATTGCAGTAACAACTTTGCAATTCGACAGGCTAACACTAAGCATAAAACGTTAGCTACTTTCAAGAACTACGCGATGAAAAGGAAGACTATCGAGGCTCATCTCAGTTAGACCATGAAATTCAATGTCTGTCTCATCATGCAGCTTTAGCTGTTTCTCGAACCAATGATAGTTTAGCCAGCAGACCACACATCTGGAGATATGAACCGACCCCATCGCAAATCCTCATGTGGGCAAAACCAGTTTCCTGTTATCCCATCAGAAAAGAATAAATGGTGCTAAACAGAAAATAACTTACACAAGGATTAAGGTTTTCAGAACTAGAATAGGCAAACCTTCAAAAACTCCAGTTTTACATATTCTGCCATGTCGTAGTTCTTTATGATTCGGAAGAGGGTAGTTATGATATCAGTGGGGGAATATCCCAGGTCATACAGTGCCTTTAGACCCGCACATGCATCATCAAATTTCCCTTCAAGGACATTCCGCACCATATTCTTCACATGCAATGGATGAGGTTGGTCACAAACCTATTCAGCAAGAGAGAATAGAATCATCAGAGGACCTGTTGAATGACGAATTACTATATCAAAGAAATATGTGAGCCTTATAACCTTGAAAACATTCTCTTGGTTGACAAAACCAAATCCACTATATGTCGCTTGTAAGTTATTTAAGCCCTGTCTCATATCTCCATCAGCAGTAAATATAATAGCTTCAAGACCTTCGGGTACATAAGCAACCTGCAAGAGGTAGCAGCACCATAGATCATGAATCTCTTCCCTCCCTTCCACCAATATGTTTCAGTAAACAATTTGGTAAAAACACAGATGGACGCATATTGAAGTGATTAGATGAAAGTGATGAAACTTCCCTAATGCCTGGAAAGGCTGAAGGGATATAGAAAAGTTCTTATCCTTGAGTTCATAATCTTGGTTAGACATTTTTCTAAGACAGAATATAAGTACCAGGATACTCCTTAACCAAACTAATTAGCAAATAAAGGAATGAAACTTTGCAGAACAACTGGGACGTTCATTGTGCTACAACAAATTAAGGTCTAATAACATGGTATCTGACGCATTGTATGTACAGACAAGAATTGTTGGTTGAACACAAGGGTCAAAAGAAACCACTTAGAAGCAGCAAGAGGAGCACTAGAAGATATAGCATGTGTGCCAAGGATTAAGATTGCTAGTACCTTTTCTGCTGCAACTACAGCCATAAGGCGTCCAAGAATTTCTTGGTCAGATAATCTTGCTAATCGAACCAGGGCACATCTACTCTGAATAGGCTCGATAATCTTAGAAGAAGTGTTGCAAGCAAGAGCAAAGCGAGTGGAATTTGAATATATTTCCATTGTCCTCCTCAGTGCTTGCTGAGCTCCAGATGTCATGCTAAAAATTCATTGAGCACAGCAATAAAATTCCCACACCCAAAATGAAAAGTAAAATGATTGAGCTACTGCATAAAATGGAGGTCAATACCACAGAGACAGATTGTTTACTACCACTGAGAATCAATCAAATTGATGGCAAAAGTGCAGAAGAGATAGAAAAGTGTCCAGGTTTTTTTGATGACTTCAACCTCTGAGAGCAAAAATGATGTCCAAAAATTACAGAATAACAATTCTAACCTGTCAGCCTCATCCAAAATAATTATTTTGTGCCGACCAGGGGGTAGAGTAACTTTCTTCTGAGCAAACATCTTGATTTTGTTTCTGACAACATCAATACCTCTGCACAAAAAACATTAAAGCTTGTAAACATTTTATAGAAGCAAGAAATAACCATATGCAACAAAGAGTTTTTAAATCTACTCAATTACCTATCATCTGATGCATTTAGCTCCAAGACAGCCTCCTTATAGATTGGTCCCAAAAGCTCATGAGCAAGAGCCAATATACTAGTGGTCTTGCCAGTACCTGGAGGACCCTGTAGAAATTATAAAGAGTTGAATATCCAGGATGAAGAAACAGTGCACAAAATCTCTAAGTTTTCTTCTGTTTCATGGATTGGACTGGATAAATACGTGAAAAGTAACATTTGTTTGACATGATTTTCAAGAACTTTCCAGTGAATGACATCCTGTAAAGTCTTGTGATCTTGTCCACATGTATAATCGTCCTAAAATACTTCACAAACCAAGTTTTGAATTATGCTCAGCAAACTGCTTTTGCCAATTCAATTTGACATCAAATGGACAAACATTTTGGTGGCTGAACGTCCTAAATAAGATTTGCATTCAAGTAAAATTGGTCAACTTCCAGGAAAACTAGCCATAACTACTTCGTTCTTACGCATTCTCATCAATCAACATACTGAGGCTAACCTATCAATATTACTCAAGGATCCAATTCATCATTCCTCAATAACAAGATTGTATTTGAACTGAAAGTCTATTGTCCCACAAAATAGAGCATGCACAAGAAGTAATAGAATCCGCATCGAACATCTGGCATAAGCTTACACATAAAAGTGCATACTTCTTTCCAAATATATATGTCATGCAACTCTAATTGTTCAGTTACTAAGCAAGGACCACCAAGATTTACACAAGAAAAGAAATCATGAACGGCTCATATTCCGGACTTAATGACCACACAAGAATAAAACTGACATTGTAGTAGTAGAACTACAATCTAGCAAAAGTATTAAAGACACAGTATGGAGTTTCTGAGCCCCGATGAGCTTCCATGGCCACTTCTGAAACACTTTCTCTGACAATTTTGATAGCATGACCTTCCCAAAAAAAAACTTCATTTCCCACCAGGCACCTGGACAACAGAGTCCTCCCTATTAAGTTGAGTATCTTCATAACCATTTCATGATTAGACTTTGATTATGGACTATGGAGCTCATATTTACAAATTATTAATCCTCAAACCCATAAAATAAAGTTTCATAACATCCAATGAAGCAAAAATTAGAACTTTTCTCTTCATTTTACATAATCTTGATATGTTAGTAGCTTCTGACATATTTCGAGCTTGTGAATAACCCTGCAAAGCAATTTTTAGTGACACATTTCTCTTTTCCTTTTTGACAACCCATCATAAAAGAGGTCTATCACTCTACTACTCTCTGCAGTAAACCACAAACCTCACAATAGTTTCTTCGTTAACCATACATGGAGCAAAAAGTTAGTTTTTTCTCTTCACTTCGCATAAATTTAGATGTTGTAATAATATCTAACGTAGTTCAAGCTTGTGAAGAACACTCCGATGAAAGTTCTTCACATTGTTTTCATTTTCTTTTATATAACAGGCGATATCAATAAACATTACAAGCTGGGTCTATCATGGTACTGATCTCAACACTAACGCTCAAAGCTAGAAAATAAAGTTTCTCATTATCCACAAAGTTGAACAAAATACCTCAACCCCGGAAGCTAAAATTTCTCATTTTTCACAAATGGGGCAAAAAAGAGAAAAAAAGCACTAGCAAATTTAGGAAGCACCATTAAGTTTGACAAGCAGGGTATACAAATCTCAGCACTAAATCTCAAATCTAGCTTAAAAAAAAAGAGAGTTTCTCATTATCCACAAAAATGAATAAAAGTAAGTCTTTTTTTCTAACAGAAATACTTATATATGCAAAAGACCTCAACCCCAGAACGTAAAGTTTCTTATTTTTCACAAATGGGGCAACAGAAAATGAAAAAAGCAGGCACCTTAAACTTTGAAAAACTGGGTATACCAATTCAACACTAAACCTCAAATCTAGAAAATAAAGCTTCTTATCACCCACAAAATTGAAGAAAAAGTTAGTCTTTTTCTTGTAACAGTAACACTTAACAATGCCAAATCCGCAAAATACCTCAGCCCCAGAAGGTAAAATTCCTTCTTTTTCACAATTTGGGCAACAAAAAACTGAAAAAATCAGTATCAAAAATAGGGAAACATCTTACGGCTAAAATAAGATTGGGCATGTTTCCATCACGAGCAATAACTTGAAGCCTGGAGACAGCATCTTCGTTTCCGACGATGTCGGATACCTTGGTGGGTCGGTACTTCTCAACCCAAGGAATTTCTGGGCCAGATGAAGCAGACGAGGAAGAAGATGCCATTTCTGAACTCCAAGAAGAAAAACCCTTCTACTGCAACTTCAAATTGGAGGGAAATAGGCAAATACTGTAGCAAAAGGGTATAATTGGAAGTAAGTGTGTTTTTAAAAGTTTTATAATATTACATTATTTCACCCAACTTTGCATAAAAGACCATTATTGATCATAAATTTTAAATATACTTTATTTTATTTGAAATTCATAAAATTATAGTTAAAATTTAAGTTGCATTTAGTTATAAGTCTTTGCAAAATAGAGAAATGAGTTGTTTATTTTGAATTTACGAAGATTGAATTGAAAAGTACATTTTGAATATTTTTTTTTCAAATTTAAAGTCCAGTTTCAAATTAAAATTGAAGAATTTATAACTAAACATTCATAATCGTATACGCCACATAATATTCAATCTCAATTTGACATAAGAAATCAAGATTTTGACTTTGAAAACTATGCAAATATTGGTCATGTGAAATGTTGATTATGGTTTACAATAGGCATTGTTAGTTATTAGAGAGGCTATTGCATCATATGTAACAAAATGTTTCTCTATTTGGCTCTATTAATGTCTAGCTTGAATAAATGTAAGTTTGCCTAAGGTTAAATGTTTGAACAGAAATAAAAGAGAAAAATAAAAGAATAGAAATGGTCAATGAATGCAAATAAAACAATTATGTGGGCATGGAATTTGGCTCTTCACCCATTGTGCTTGTCTCGTGGAGTGGAATATTGTGGAAATTCATTTAAAAGTTTAGTCAATTTATCAATATTAGAAAATTATTGTGAGGAAATTTATCATGAACAATTTTACTATTTAATTATTTTTACGTTAATTATAACTACTATTGTACTCTATATTTATATATATTATTTTTAAAATTTATGTATTTATATATTATTTTGTATGGTCCGTATTATATATTGTTTGCACTATTATTCAGTCACTATTTGTTATCTTTATTATTATTGTATTTTCATTATGCTTTTCAAGTTATTTATGTCTAATAGTCCCTCCACCTCACCTTTAAGCTATAGTTTAAGTTTGGATATACTGTACATTTCTTAAAAACACGCTCTGTAAGATTACATTATTTTAAAAAAATATATATTTTTCTCTTTGAAAGTCAAATAATATGAATCTTGATTAATATTTTAAGATACATTTTTTTAATCATATTAAAATAAAAAAAACTTATAATTTATAATACCTTTTTGTATAATTTTAAAATTTTTATTTAAAATATTAAATTAATGTAATCTTATCTAATATTAAAAACAAATTAATTACTTTTGAAAAGTAGACCATTATAACCAAAAAGGGAGGGGCGGGGGGAGTGGGAGTAATTATGTATCATAAAAATCAAGTGCATAATTGCCTAATACCATAGGGACTAAAAATGCTATTATAGTATATTGTTTTTCTCCTAAAACAAAAATCAAACTTTGACCTGGTAAATTAAATAGGAAAAAGAAAAAAAAAAGCAATAAAGAGAGAGAGAAAAAGGAAAAAAAGGAGACAAACTGATCAACAAAAGCGGAAACAAAAAAACAGAAGACTGCTTTTTTCCAGCTTTGTGCCATTTCTTTCGGTTCTTTCACCTTCTCGCCGGAAAACGCCGGACGCGGTGGATATCCTCACCTGCCGGAGTCGGAAGCGATTCCGATTATCCTAATGCTCAAAGGCTTTTGTCTTCTAATTCACCGGCTCATTATTTCCGCCGGCGGGAAATTCCTTTAATATTAAAACGGTGATGATGGAGACAGATTCTCTTCTACAACGATATCGTAACGATCGTCGGAAGCTTCTAGAATTTCTTCTATCATGTGGATTAATTAAGGAAATTCGAACTTCTTCTGGTCCCACTTTTTCCCTCTCTAACGTCAATCTCGATGTAATTAGTGCTGATTATGTTCTCGAATGTGTACAATCCAGTAAGTTTTTCTTCATTTTGGAGAGTATTTAATGATAAAATGTAAATATATTTTGTTAGGAAGGTTTAAAATAGTGTATTTTTGTATTTATTTCGATATTGATTTCTTAGCTTTATTGAAAAGAGCTACATGAAAGGTACTTACAATCAATCTTTTTCCTTTAGTTGAAAAATGGTAATTTCTGTTTAAATTTGTTTGTATTATTTCCATTTTTAGTCTGTCTCTTTCCTTTTCTGTGAACTCTTTAATTGTAAAGGGCATGCTAGTGCATTCTACGGTTTCTACCTATCTATTAGTCTTTATTACTTTCTTAAAACTCCATGTAAGTTAAAATCTGACAAACAAATTGAAGTGGAGGGTGTAAATAGTCATATAATATTAGTAGCGAAAAGGTTGGTTTGGGGAAGGTGAGTGCTAATTTAACTAGTGCTGCAATTTATTCTGTGTGGTTTTCTGTGTTATTCTTTATTGAATGGTGTTGCTGCATGTTCTTTGTTGTTTGTTTACATTTAAAGTCTGAAGCTTTTGGTTTCATTGTCATCGTTTTGTATGATTAGGTGGGGTGCTGGATGTTTCTTTAGCAGCTAAGAAGTATCATGATGAACGTCGACTTCCAAAAATAGTAAGGAATTTACCTTTAATAAAAAATAAGAGTAATATTCTTTTGTGTTAGTTGTTTGGGAAGGAAACTGCAAAATGATTTGCCTCATCTCATGGAAGAGTTGCAGTTTTGATGTTTCTACCTTTGAACTGTTCTCTGCAGATGCAGTTGCACGCAGGCGACACGTATTTTCTTGTTACAGATCCAGAATCAGCTGGCTCCCATCCTCAGCGTGTGCCTCCTTCTATTATGAAGAATCACTCCAATAACAATGGATCATGCCATTCTGATTTGACAGATTCCTTTCTTTACTGTGATGATTATGGGGTTAACAGTAAAACTGCAGGAACTGCAGGGTCATTTGCCATTAATCAAGCTGATGTTCCATCAATAGGAATACCTGCACTGAAAACAGGTACTGTATGCTCTTTATCATGATACAGAAAAGAAGAATGACATGTGAAACTGTTTTGCTCCTGTAGCATGTGGAGGAATCATTAGTCTTTATCCTATCTTTATATGTTCACCTTTGGAGTAAACTGATACAAAGTCTTAGGTCTCCTGAAGGACTACTGGACGATGATTTGCGTGAATCTGCCTATGAAGTATTCCTTACTTGTGTGATCTGTTCTGGGTAAAACTTCTTAACTATGATTCTCATCATGTGCATGTAGTTGAATGTCAAATTTATTATTATTTTGATGGAACTAATGAAAATGCACCAATTACGTATTTTGCTTTTTGATGACCATTCATTTTCATTTACTTAACATTACATTCTCTTTTACTCCTGTAAAGCTTAAACTCTTAACATTTAGGCTTGAGGTTCGCTTGGCTGAGGGTAAAAAGAAAGAGAAGAGTCCTAGATTTCTGTCTGGGCTGAAGAGAAAAGAGAAAAGACATTCTCGGTCCCTATCTGGGTCCCTGTCTTTCAATAGAAATACAGAGCTTATTGAAATTTTCAGGACACAAATGCAGGCAAGTTATCATTGTCTTTGTTCTTAAGTTTTACATGTACTGCTGATAGACCTTTGCAATTTGAAGCCAGTAAAAAACTCGTTTTGGGTGATTCTTTCGGTGAGAATTTTCTAGCACATACGAAAAAGGGAAAATGAAAATTTTCTATTAAACAGGATGGTTAGCTATGAATGATATAGTTGCACGAAAGTTGGTGCACCCCTTGGTGCTCTTGAAAAAGTAATTTTTTCTTTTGGAAGGATGGCCCACAAGATGTTGACCTGCCTGAGAATAAGTGATTTTTAGTTCCCTTTCCACCATGACATATTTGCTCTTTACCTTATTCCTTATTGTGTGTTGCACGCATACGGGAAGAACTGTAAAATAAACTGTAATTGTGCATTTAATAGAGATATCTTGCAGTTTGTTCAACCACTAGTGTCATCACTTTTGCCCCAAACTATTAAAGACCAGTTTTACTAGTCTCCAAAACTGTATATGAATATGAATATGCTAGAGGGATGACATGCTTCATTTGTAAGAGAATCATCGATGATAACTGAAGCAAGTAGTTTAGCGTTTTTATCCCTGTAGAACTGAAATCAAGTTGTTTGACTATGGGTGTCTCGGGGAAAATGAGGTCTTTGCTTTGACTATGGGTGTCTCGGGGAAAATGAGGTCTTTGCTAGTCTGCGTTGATGAGTTTAAGGTAATGAGGTGGGATGGTGATATTAATGTTTTAATCAAATTTAATTAACAAGATTGAAGCATCATGGTCATCGTGGAAATCAGGTCCAGAAAATCCATAAATACTCAAAAGGTTATAATTAATTTGAATTAGGAATGACAATTTTCAACCAACTCACGGATATCCATATCTGCATGGTTAGGCTTCTTTTTTGAAGAGAATTTGAGGAGCGAAGTATGGTTTAAATTTTGTCCCTTCTAAATTGATCTAGAATGGATTATTATATTACATCTTATACAAAATATTAAAAAAAGCTTGAAATGTGAAAATTTCCTCAGATGGTTGAAAAGACGTCACATTGCTTTGAGATAATAATATTTTTTGATTAGCTCAGATTTTAAACAATAATTATTACTCCCTCCATCGGACGGCTGAAGTGTTGATTCTTTACTTCTATTTATGTAGTCTCAGTAGCAAGTGTGAATATTTCATACTGCAGCCCCACATGGAGTTGATTTGAAAAATAATAGTGGAAGGGAAAAGCAAGGCATTAGATCCTGCTTCTGGCCAGGAATAGACTTGTAGTACCTGCCGTGTCTATGGACTATTGATTGAAGAGTAGAAGATTTCACTCATTTCAGTAGTGGGTGGGTAGGGCACAGAGAATTTTAAAAAGCAATCATATATACAGGTAATGAATTAAGCTTCAGACCAGCAACAGGGATACTACTGAAGCTGATGGGTGAAACTTAAATCTATCCTGTAATTGTGCAAACAGACTTATCTATCTTTTGGAACCTCTTTCATCAACGTCCTTCAGTTAAATGTGTCCTATGAGGTGCTTCACCTCACTGGACCTATTTTAAGTGAGTCTAAATAGCCTTATATGTGAAGTTTCGTCTGATTGTTTGACAGTACACTTTTTCCCTTTATTTTTGCACTGTTTGTTGTCCAGTATGCCTTTAACTTCTTGCTCCACTAAATTGTTTCATGACTAACATATACTGTTCACTAGATCTCAGAAGCAATGGATGCTCTCACTCGGCGAAAGTTGGTGCGTTTAGCTTCTGAGAAATCATTTGGACAAATTGATATTCCTCAAATCACACTGGGGCTTTTGAATGGCACAACAAAGTCTGAATTTCTGAATGAGAAGTCATATATCCAGTGGAAGAAAAGACAGGTAATAGTCACTTTTTGCGTTTGTTTCATTACATGTTTTTTCCTCTTAAAAGTTTCCTTTCTAAAAGATTTGGAGTGCCATAATTTTAGCTTTAGTGGAAGTCATCTTTTATATTCTTTTTACCCATATTTGGTTAGAATTGGACATTGAGGTGCAAATTCAGTGTTGCGAGGGATGAAACGGACATTGAGGTGAAGCTTGCCACTCAATCTATTCCCAAGAGAGAAAGCTTTAAATATCTTGGGTCCATCATTCAGGGTAGTGGTGATATCGATGACGATGTCACACATCATATTGGGCAGGATGGATGAAGTGGAGACTTGCCTCTAGAGTATTGTGTTATAAAAAGATAACACTTAAGCTTAAACCTAAACTTAAAGGTAGGTTTTACAAAATAATGGTTAGACCATTGTTGCTATATGGAGTGGAGTGCTGACCAGTCAAAAACTCACATATTCAGAAAGTGCAGATGCGTGGGCATACCAGAGGTGATAAAATTAGGAATGAGACTATTTGGGAGAAGTTAGGGGTGACCGCTATGGCAGACAAGATGAGGGAAGCGAGACTGTAATTGTTTTGGCATGTGCAGACAGTGGCGGAGCCACATAGTAATTAAGGGGTTCATTCAAACCCCATTCGGCGAAAAATTGTACTATTTATATATGGCAGAAAATATTTTTTTATGTATATATAATAGATGTTAAACCCCCTTCAGTTAGTTTTTATGTCTACTTAATTCTGAACTCCTTTGTGTGTAGAGAAGAAGTGCCGATGCTCTTGTTAGGAGGTGCAAGAGTTTGGATTTAGAGGTTCTGCGGATGGGTAGAGGTAGACTGAAAATGTATTGGGGGAGGTGATTAGACCGGATATGGCGCTACTTCGTTTCACTGAGGACATGACCTTAGATAGAAAGAAGTGGAGGTCACGTATTAAGGTAGAAGGCTAATAGGCTAGTAGGGTAGCATGATGTCTGGTCTTGTGATATAGTAGGTTAGTAGGATTAATCATGTATTTATATTTGATGTTGTTATTGTCCGTTTTACATGTGTTACTTTCATTACATTTATATATTATCTTTTGCTTTCCATTTTATATCTAGTATCTTCTGCTTTGGGCCTGATATTTTTGAGACGAGGGTCTTTCGGAAACAACCTTTCTATCTCTATGAGGTAGTGGTAAGGTTTGCGTACATTTTACCTTGCCCATACCCTACTTCTGGGATTCCACTGGGTATTTGTTGTTGTTGTTGTTTGGTTAGAATTGGGTCCATAATGTGTTGGTTATTGGATTGACATGTTCCATTATGTTAAATATTGGAGTTTTGGTTTGTAGTTGTAATTCTTAATTGAATCTACTTTTAAGCTAAGTGTGTAACTTAATGGTTAATCTGATAATATATGAACATTGATACAGCAAGGATCTGAAAAAAATGATTACTTTTAGCACGATGGATCATACCAAATCTGATTCTTCTTAAGAATACTATAAGGCAAAGACAAAGACGCATACAGGGTTTAAGCTTCATAGGTTAATTTTTAAGGTTCTTAGTGTTGAACCTATTATATTTTTAAAGTTATGGGTTCATATCTATTATTTGTTGCATTTTTAGTGAAATTTTACACATTTATGCTCCACAACGAAAGTCTGGGTTCAATTTGAACCCAGCAACAATAAGTTGCATCTGCCCCTGCCACAAGGTACATATTACATGTGGCTGATCTCTTAATGTTTTCTGGTCATTGCAATCTTCAAACACACATTTTTTTGAAGTAATGTAGGTGAACTTGGTTTTTTGATTGAAATACTGCTGAGAGAAACAAGTTTTGTTTGATGAAACTCAAAAATATAAGAAAAAAGAAAAATGACTGAGCAACATCAAATTAATAAGCTGAACAAACAGTGGTTGTTTGGGATGCATCTTTTTTATGCAGAGAAGTCTGAAGTGAGTATTCCTAGGATTTATAAATCTCATTACTGAGATATTTGTTGCTTATAAACCCGCTGGACTTCCAATTAATGTAAATAACTTTTCATGACCCTCTTAGTTATTCTAACTTCTAGATGATTCTCTTGTAGGCTAATATTCTTGAAGAACTTTTATCTGCTGATCAATCAGTTGAAGGTTTTCTTGCAAAACTTAGGAATTTTGAGGTATGTCTGTCAGCAGCTCTCCTTCCTATTGCTTATCAAATCTGTTCTTTTTGCATGTTGAGAAGATACTTATTCTTCTGCAGGAATGGGACATTAAGATGTCTCCCTCCAAATGCACAGAGGTGCTATTGTCCATTAGAAATATTGCTTCGAGATTGTCATCTATGCCTGGAAATTGTGGCATACAAGGCGAGTCATATTACTGGAGTGCTGGTTATCCCTTAAACATGAGGCTGTATGAGAAGCTACTCCTGGGTGTATTTGACATTCTGGAAGATGGCCAGCTCATAGAGGTATCTGTTATGTCTTTTAACCTTTTGTGTTGGTTATTCTGAATGTAATGTACTTAATGCTTCTCGTTATCAGGAAGCTGATGAAATCCTAAAGCTCATCAAATCAACATGGCCTTTGTTGGGCATTACCCAAAAGTTACATGATGTATTATATGGATGGGTGCTTTTTCAGCAGGTAACTGAACTTAACCATGTTATTGAAGCAACCTTCTACCATCTCCGTTCTCTCTCTCTCTCTCTGATGCTTTTATTAAGCACAGTATATATGAATGTATGCCGTACCTAGGAAATGAAGTTTTTATTCCGGGCCGGATAAATCATGGGCCAAGACATACTGATTTTCTATCAATGCATAATTTTAGCCTAGATTCTTCAATTGTATCCACTGTTTGCACAAAATAGGACACCTAGAGTTGCATCAATGTTACCATTCACTTTGAAGCCCGGTGTTACATATATAAGTTTACTGTGAAACACGGAGAGTTATATGCTATGCTGAAATGTGAAGTAGGCAGGCTACTTTTGTGTTTAATCTTCCTTTATTAACTTTTCTGTTCCTTGTTCCCCTGTTTATGATGCAGTAGGATTCAGGCTCTTAAAATATTACATGTCTATCCTTTTTTATGGCTTGTATCTTGCTACTTTGGTGCCCCACCTCCCATATGATTGTATTTTTTTTTTAAAACCTGACCCAGGTTCTGATTGAAAAGTAACGATTTATATTATTATAGGGACTCTATTCTTTTTTCTCTTTTCAAGTTATAACTTGTCATCTACCATTCTGACTTAAAGTTGTTATGTTATACATCTTATTGATGCCTCAGGGAAGTTTGACGACGATAACACATAGACCTATCATGATAGGTGAAAGAAATTTCTCCAGATGTACAGTTGAGGATTACTTATACTGGCATGGTTGCACTGTTCTTTCCCTGTTTTATAAAACGATTGACTTTTTAAAATTTTTCTTTAACGATGATGACAAATTAACCAGTTTCTGTTGTTGAACATTGAGAGTTAGTGTTTCTAGGGAAGTTAAATATTTGTATTTGTAAATAAAAAGAAAGAAGAAGAGAGGTAGAGGTAGGGCTGAGAGAAGCTCTCCTTCAAGCCGATACTTATTCTTCAAGAGACTGGTCCGAGCATTAACACTTATATTCATCCACACAAATGAGGAAAGGGGGAACACCTAGCAAAAAACCTGCTGGAGCTGAGCTTGTCTTAAAATCATGAATCAACTAAGTCAATAATAGGAAGCCTACTTTGGCTATATGATACATGCTTCTTCATTTAAGATTGTCTTCTTGCTGATCTTCTTGCACTTTTAGTTTCATTTTTCCCAAGAATCTGAATATTAGTCTTCTTATTTTGCACATTTTAGTTTAGCACTGCTCCTCATTTTGTGATAATTCAGTTGCTTGCAGTTTGCTAACAAGGGGTTTCACTTTCTGCGCTTTGGTGGATATTTTGATGCATTTAGCATTTAAATAGTGCAAGATTAATTTCCTTGTGAAGTCATTGTTGTTATTTGTAGACCTTGATATTTCTGATGGAGTTTCTTCTAAATTGAAGTTTGTTAGGACAGAGGAGGCAATGCTTTTGGAGTATTCAGTTCGTAAACTGCGGAATGTTCCATTGTCTGAAGATGTCGTACAGAATGAAAAGAAGTATTTGGAGACTCTACTTTGTGCTAATTACTGCAATGGCTCTGAGATTAGGCTAAATTTGGTGCAGTCTATCCTTCGGTCAATTGGTTTATGGTGTGACAATAAGTTGCATGATTATCATTGGCATTTTTTTCAGGTTGTTTTCTGTGCTTGTATATTCTTCTTATCTTCTTTCTTCAATGTGGTGTATTGCTTTTTAATGGTGGTCTATCATGCAAAATTCTGTATTTGATGAGAATTTTCTCCATTTGTCAGAAGCCTTCTCTTTTCAAGGGGATATTATCAATGGCATTGGCAGCAGGAAATCAGAAGTTAGATGCGTCTGGAAATATGGAGGTATTTGGGACAAATTTATCTTTGTTACATGCTTTTTCTGGTGGAATAAATAAGAAAACCATCAGCAATATTTTTCTGGGAAATTAAATGCTAATTGTCATTTGCTCTTTTTGGGGAACCTCTTTGCCTGTTGGTATTTCTCGCTTTCTGCTGTTCTCCCTCTCCAGACATTTCTGTAAAAAAGCTGCCCAATGTGCACACTGCATGCACATATGTATATGAGAATGGCAGAAGTTTAAACGATAGCAGAAAAGGGAATAACAAAATCTAGAAAAGCACGAAGCCGGTATACGTATGATTCTCCAGCAGTAGTTCTTAAAGTGTATAACAGAAAAAGACATGGCTTGACATTCTTCTAATTGGAACCTGTAATCTGTTTCTTATGTTATTGGACATTTGAGTTGGACAAGAATCTAGAATTACAATGTGTCCCAAGCAATCTATTTTAGGAGTGCCTCTTGTTTTTTATATTGACTTACTAGGTCATATTCTTCTCACTGCATCATTTTTGTTTAAAAGTAATTTATAGCAAGACTTGATTGAAAGACATCCAATGCTACCTTCTCAGAAAAAGCTGTCCTCCTTCTCTTCGACAAAAAATACTCTGCTCAAGTTTTTCAGTAAAGCAGCTCAGCTTTCTTATCTCCCAATTATTGGAACTTCCTCAGAAAAGTTTTTTCTTCAGAGAAGCAGCTTGCTACGGTATAAGTGTTGTCGATGACTAGATTACATAAATCTGGGAATGTGTTCCTTGAGGCTGTCTTTCCAGCCATTTATCCAGCCAAAGTTTAATCTTTTTTTCCATTTCCAATCCTCAGCTTGTACGTGAGGTAAATAGTTACATTCATCCCAGCAATTTCTAGTTTGCTTCTGTATGGCTATTCCATAGAGAGCTTTTACCAATCTGATGCCCAGGGAGATTCCATCCCTTATTTTTCAGGCACAACTTTTTTCCAATGTCCTTCCTTTCCATTACTAAACCTCTAATGCCATTTGAAACCATCAAGTCAACTCAATACATGATGTGTAATAAAAAAAGTGCACCCAGATTTTAGAACCTACCAGCAATTCTCAACTGTTAGTCTGTTTATTTAACAAATAGGAAATTCTATGGCTTGACTTATAACTCATATTTCTCTAAGTAGGACGGGAAAATATTAACAAAATTTACTTGAGAAATAGTATTGCCAGTGGCGTTCTTAAGCAAGGCACAAAATATGTTGAGTGCTTCACGTCGCTTAATGTGCGCCCTTCAATGCCGTCATCAAGGTTCTAAGACATACTTTTCCTTGTCAATGAAACTCTTATGAAATGACAACACTAAACAATCGGTATTTTTCTTTATTGTATTTCTTTTTCCAATTTTTTTGTTCATATATTTGTCATTCTTCTATTAATTATTAGCCTTGGCTAAACAAATTTATTTATTTTTCTCCTTTTTCCATGAAAGCTCATGTGTTATTTGCACTTTGCGCTTAAAGCTATAATGAACCTTAGAGCCTTTTTGTGCTTTTTGCTTTTGATAACACTTTACTAAGACTCATTGAGTGGGATTGCTATGTTTTTACAAAGGACAGAATCACCTTTCTTTTTTGTTTGATAAGAACTTAAAGATTGATCACCAACCACACAATTGACAACCAAAAAAAAAAAAATCTTAGAAACATTAAATACGTGTTCAAAAATTGTACACCATAAATGAGGTTGTCATTTTCTTCATCAGTATCCTGCATCACCGCGATTTGTTGTTACAGTACAGAATCCTCTGCTTTCCCTGGCATTTGCTGGCCCTTGAGTCAATACAGTATCTGCTGATCCTGTTCAAGCATATTAACACTGTCCTAGGGAACCATAATTCAGTATTTTGGTGATCAAGTGTACGGGGGAGATTCCTTTTCTGTGAACTTGATAATTTTTAAGCAGGGATAGAAAGGAGTTTCTTAGTGTCCTTGGGCTTGCCATCTTATCTT
>DF359924.1:40660-67648 GCA_000787875.1 Solanum virginianum
TGCCATCTTATCTTAGATTGGAAGTTTGGTTTATGGAATTTTAGTTGTGAAAGAATTCATTAAGCTTTTATTTCCTTGTGACTCCTTTTGATGCTCTCAAGAACAAATTGGACTTAATTCTTTAATGTTTCTTTAGAATGGTTACTATGTATTTCTTCACACTGTTGCAGCTGATGTTCAATGCTTCGAATGAGATCATTGATAGCAAAGTCAGAATGTATGTTGAGAGGTCTGCCGAAGCTGCTTGCAAGAGGGTATGGTATCTAATGGCTCTGCAAACACAGTATAGGAATACCTGATTTTAAAACGTTTGATATATTAGCTTGATCTCAGGTTACTGATGCAATAAATACTGGATCTAAAGTAGATAAGAGACATCCTTTGGCTTTGCTTGCAAGTGAATTGAAGTCAATTGCTGAGAGACAGCTGACTGTGTACCATCCTGTCCTGAGGCAATGGTGTGCTGAAGCTGGAGTAGTTTCAGCGTCGAAATTTCACAGCTTTTATGGTGAAAGACTGGTCAGCTTGCCGTGATAGATAATAATCTCCAGAACCTTCTTGTGCATCTTTTGGTTGTTCCTTTGAGTAAAAATTTCTTTTGCTTCTGTGTAGGAGCCATTTCTCAAGAATATATCTTGCCTTTCCGAAGAAGTGAAGCAGGTGCTTGCTGCAGCTATTCTGTTGGAGAATTATCTAATTAAGCTCCATTCATCAGAACAAGTAGAAAAGGCCGTGCATTCGCCATTGATGTTTGATTTTGAGCGTGAGGTAAATTTGCACGGGAAAGCTTCATCTTGCTGAATTTGTATAATGAGCTTATTCCTCTTCTTTTGCTTTCCTGGCTATGAATGCCAGATGTTAATTTCTTTTTTTTAATGCTTCCTTCTTTGCTTGAGACTGTCCTTAAAGTAGATGGAGTTTCTTTTTCCTATTCTTTCCTGAAAATTCCTTCAAAATGAAATGGAATACGTGTGTTTTATTTCTACTACTTGCTTGAGTTTTTCTGATGATGTGTAGGTGAACTTTTTTCAGTCCATAGTATTAGTGGAACATAGTATGTAGTGTTGCAAAAGATGCGTTGAGAATCTAGGCACACAGGCTATGCATTTTGCCTTGCTTAAGAGTCCAGACACCTAGGCACTAAGACTTGTGCTTTGGTGAAATAAATTTAGTTGGCAAGGTGATATATCGACTGCGAAGGAAATGTTATGGATGAATATGTTAATGGTTAGTCAGCATATCTCAATTAACAATGTAAAGTTATACTTTTGTATCTGAAGTGAAAAACTATATAATGGGTTTCTGAACTTGATTGATACCGGTTTTACATAATACTTGAATTCCCTTGACTACTTAATCTTAATAACATAGTTATTTTTTAATTTTGCTTCATTAGTGCCTTACTTCATGAAAGCTTGCATTTTTCCTGGAATCTTTACTTAAATTGAAGCACTTACTTCCTTAGAAGAACTTGGCTCTTTTCTTTTGTATTCAACTGTACTCCCATGTTCTGCTTATCCAGCATGAGTTACAGTAGAACTTGAATTTTCTGCTGTCCTACTTGAAATGGTTGAATAATGAGAAGAGACAAAATAATGTTCACTGCGAACATATTAAGAGCACTGATGGTATTGATAAGCAATGATACATCTCCATTCTCCAGCTGTGTTACTAAGTAGATTCCATTTTTACTAATTTTCATTTTATGAAACTATAATGAGAGTTAATTCTGTTGCTTTTGTTTTCTTGGTTCCAAGATTGGAGGAATCGCAAGGCCAATTATTCTTGATTGGGTGATTGCTCAGCATACGAGGATACTTGAATGGACTGGTCGTGCTGCTGATCTCGAGGTTATCTTTTAAAAGCTTCTAGTTGGTTGTAACATATGTAATAGTGTAATTCATAATGCTAAAAAGCATCTGTAGTCATGATAATGGTGTTTGCTTCCTGCCTTTGGTCAGAATAATCTACTTACTGGTTGAACTGTACATTGTTTTTCCTTTCTTAATCTTAGGTCCTATTTAGCACTCCCTCCATCCCATTAATGACACCCTTTCCTTTTTAGTCCTTTTAAAAAGAATGTCGCTTTACTAGTACTAGAAATAATTTAACTTTAAAATTTCTCTTTTATCCTTAATGAAATGATTTTCAATTACACAAATATCTATGGATGATTTAAGACCACAAGTCTCAAAAGTCTTCTTTTTTTCCCTCAAATACTGTACCAATCTAACGGTGCCACGTAAAATGGGACGGAGGGAGTAATTGACTAATTATGCAAAGATTCGTCTATAGGAAAATATATATTAGCACTTAAACTGAACAGAGGTGTATCTTTCATCTGAACTTATGTTTAGTCCATGCTCATATATCCCTTCTTTAGATACTTCTGGTATCTTCTAATTGGAGGTAGCAGTTACAAATTTGTTGTTTTTGGCAATTCGTTTCTTCCTAGCAAATCTGGGAAGTTGTTTGAACTTTAAAATTGTCTTGTCTTAATCACAGGACTGGGAACCCCTATCACATCAGCAAAAACAAGCAGCTTCAGCTGTAGAAGTATTTAGAATCATAGAGGAGGTATGGCCCTTAACTATTGATGTTGTCCTTTTTTTGGGATAAATTTTGACTTTATCTTCTAGATATTATGTGGTGAAGCTACTGTTAAGTATCTGAAAATTTCCTTGGTGCTTCTATATTTGAAATATTCCATGGATGCTTCATGGTATGTATTTTTTCTGCTGAACTTGATTCAAACTAATGATGCTTGTCATTTCCTGAAATGCTATATATCTGGTTGCACTTGGAATTAATGTGTCTTTTCTAAAGTTGGCAGACTCTTTTTATTGTTAAACTGCTCTATGGGTAATTTACCCTTAACCTTAAGGTAACATATTTGGGGTGATATAGGAACAAAAACACTAAACAATGTGTTCGTAAGTTCCTACGTTTCCCTTGCCTTCATGCTGTTCCTTTGGGATATTGTATTTTGTGTACAGTTATGTGATCTGTGGAACTAGAACTGGTTTCTTTCTTGGTTTGACAGGCTTACTCTTGCCACACTCTTTAAAGCTTGATGTAGGAATGAACTAAAATTTTTTGATCAATTTTCTTTTTTAGGCAAACTGGTGGAATCCCACAAGTGGGGTCTGGGGAGGGAAAAATGTACGCAGACCTTACCACTACCTCATAGGCATAGAGAGGCTGTTTCCGGGGTGGTCCCCTTACCCCTAAGCTACTGAATTATGTCTAATATCAGCCATCCCTCATCAGCCTTCTGCATACTTTGCCCAACACTTTGGCCCTAGTCGAGCACTACACATTTCTTTTCCCAGACACAGGCCTCCTTATCCCAAATCTAGAGCCACTTTCTCATTCCTGATTCAATAGCATTAGCAAGTAGCAACCCTTCTTGGCTTTCTCCTGCATCTAGGCTCCATGTTAGGAAAAAACTCCCTCCGTAAGGCTAGTAGAAACACCCTCACATCATCAAATCCACTTGCTTTTTTCCACCATTCCTTTTCCTTCAACAAATCCTTTTCAAATCAGTTAAGAGTCCATGGAAGGTAAGGAGAACAAAGGTCAATAAGAGTAGTTGGTATATATTACTCCTTTTACTTGCACCAATCTAACTTTTGATCCATGTGTTGGTCCTCTTTATAGTTGATTGATATATGATCATCCACAAAGAGAGCTGAGTGGAAGAGAGTCTGGGAGGAGAAATTATTATTTTTATCATCTTTTGGCAGGTACAAAAATGTTTCTTACCAGGGGAAGAATTGTAGAAAAGAGGGCTAGATGTCTCTTAGGAAGAGTTACGTTAAATGAGCCCTCCAGTCTCACTGAAGATTGATGTAGGGAATATCATGAAAGGCCTATTCCATTTCACCAGTGGATGTTAGTCTCTGTAATATAGTAGATAGTCCTTTTCAGCGAATGTATCTCATGGAGTAGGCACCAAGACGAATAATGCATGTGCATATAGTATACTTATATTCTTTCTGCTTGTTGGAATTATGATTCTTTCATTATCAGTTTCTGTTTTTATCTTCTTAAACCAATAACAAATTATATTACAAAACAAAACATCAGATAAATTAAGCCCATTCCAAACGACCATTGTGTTAGCTAAATTGTTTTTTATCTGGTTCAATTACTCTACATTTAGAACATGCATGCATGCTAGTCCATAAAACCTCATGCATCTCTATCTTCAAGAGATCACTAGGTCTCTGTGTTTGCAGAGCTTGTACATGTTTTTGCCAGTGCTTGTACTTGCTGCGCTCCTCTCCTTTAAAGTTATTTTAGGTGGATCCTGTTTCTTGGTTGCTGTACTGTTTGCTTGTTTATTTTCTCTTGATTTCATCTCTGAGTTGATTTGCAGACTGTTGATCAATTTTTTGAGCTGAGGCTTCCAGTGGATATCACGCACTTGCAGGCTTTACTTTCCATAATCTTTCACACATTGGATGCCTACTTGCAGAAAGTGGTTAACCAGTTAGGTAGCGTGATTCTTGAAATCCAATGAGTCTTTGTATTTCTTTGTCCTTTTCTGCTTTGAGGTACAACTGTTCTTGTGTACTGTGCAAGAAAATGTGTGTCTAGATAGAATTTCTTTTTTTCGTGCTTCCAAAATTGTTTTAACCTAAAGGTTGGTGCTGTTCCTGTGGATGATCGAAATTTTGTGGTCTCAACAATAATTGCATGTGGCAGATTTGTGAGTGTTGGTGGTCTGATTGGTATGTGTTGTTGAATTTTATAAGTGACCTGAACGTAGTTGATCTCTGGTCTTCTAGACATGCATACAATCCTTTTAAATCCTTTATGGGAAGTCTTCTTTTCTTTTTTTTGCCGGAACTTATGTTATGTCCCCAAAAATATTGTCATTTCTTTCATCTTCTCTTAGAAATACTGGGTTTGTGAATTATTCCTGTTACACAAGGATATTGCAGCACTTTAATGATTTTTAGAAGGACACATTTAGAGAAAAGATCGGTTAGCTAATTGCTAGATTATATGAATCTGGGATTGGCCAGTAAGGAACATTTTTTGTCTTGTTATGCACAGCAAGAAAAATTAATTCCAAGCACCAGAGCTTTCAGGCACTTATGAAGAAAAACACTTGTTTTGCTAATATATCTTCTGATCAGCATATTATTTTCCACCGTTATTTGACATCAATTGCAAATTGTTGAATGGTGCAGTTGACAAGCATAATCTTTATCCTCCTGCTCCTCCCTTGACTCGTTATAAGGAGACAGCATTTCCCAGCGCCAAGAAAAAGTTAGTTGAATCTGTGGTTCTTGATAATGTGGTGAATAAGAAGTTGGAGGCCTTGACAACGTCCAAACTTTGTGTCAGAATGAATACCCTTCAAGTGAGTGGAATCTTCTTTTCATTTGATGGTTTTCTAACTTTCAGTTAGTTTAGTGGCAATGATGATTGATGTTGCTATATTCAATTTTATTTTTTCATACATCGTGTGTTTATAGTTTGCTTTTAGAGTGCCTGAACCCTGACCCCGAACCCTAAGGCTGAGAATATGTGCTTTTGTCTTCTTTTGTCTGCTATAGTCTTGGGAAACCCTCAGCTCAGGAGCTAGCTTTTGAGGTTGAGTTGGACCAATTTGTATTTTCGTTGCATGGTATTATCTAGATCCATTCCTATTACCCAATGTTGGGACTTAGGTTACAGGAAAATTGAGCTGGTAGCCAATCTCCACCCTGCTAGTTAAGTTATATCTGTTTTCCTCAAATTAGTTTACTTGTGGTTAGTGTAGGTAAAATCAGACAAAAGCGCTCCTCCTCCTCCCTTGTCCCTTTAATCATCTTCTTCTCCAGTTTGATGAGCAAGTCTCTGTATCATACGGTTCAAGAAAAAGAGAAAATAATACTGATCTTTGGATGTAAAACTAGTCTCAATCCTACCAAAGACATGTAAACGAACATGCCAATGTGCCCAGGTCAAAGTAATTGAGGATATTAGCTTATAGATCTTTCTATCATGAAGTATTTATCTTTTGTTCATTTTGATATTTCTCCTCTCATGAATCTGAAAGTACTTGGTGAGATTTAATAGGAAACTTCAACTATGATTTATATTAGACTTGTCAAGTTTGAAGGACATGTGGGTCTGAAGTTAGGTTTAGTAGTTCAAATCTTTACATATACGAATCTGAAATTTGGGCACTGCAAGCCAAATTTTAGATAAAAACGTCTGAAGTTTGGCATTAACAAGCTAAACATCAAACAAAAATGTCTGAAATTTGCTTGCGCAAGCAATATGCCAAATTTCAGACAGTTGGAAATGTGAGAAAAGAGTTGTCACTAGATATTGTTTGTACGTACAACTTAGAAAATAATTCTTTATTTTTTAAATATGACTTTTCATTTTGATTGTTACATAAAGAGAAATTCAATTTTATCCATTTGATCAACTTCCTGTTCACCTCTTGGACTGTCCCTTCCAATCCTTTCACCTAGAAAACGTTAAGAATCTAAAATTGATTTCTGATGTTTAGGGATTTCTTTTTTATTTTTGTTGATCAAAGGCTATCTGCTTTTGTGGAATTTTTTTTCCTTCCCGTATTGTCATTGATTCCCTAGGTTGAGTACTTACTCTTTACTCTTTTAATTTATAACAGTGGAAGGCGATTTACTTGAGATATCATGTTCCCTGCTTCATTTTCTTGCATTAGGTTGATTCGCTGTAACTTTATTTAATTACAGAAACTACGATTTTTCTGATGACAGTGATACCTCCTTCTTACAGTATATGCAGAAAAAAATTTCCTCCCTTGAGGATGGTATTAGGGACTCGTGGTCAGCTGTTAGAGTTTTTAAAGATCAGACATGCCGTAAGTGCTGCTTCTTTACTTTTACGAAGTATAGTTTGCTATTATTTGAAGATAGTCTTATTCTTTCAGCCATATTTCTATGGAGACGTTGTAATTAGTTGTTTATTATATTATTGGAGGATATCTTATACCGAATCATTTGAAAATTAACCATGAAGATTAACAATAAAGTCACCTCAACCTTTCAGGGGTTCCCTAGAAACACTGAAGTTAAGAGTTCTATTCTGTTGGATATTCTGCTTGCAAGGAAATGCAAATTTCAGTTTTAAGCTTGATAGAGTTATTAACATATTAGAGGAGTTGAGGAATTATCTGAAGATTATCTACCTTTGAATAATTATTTACTGATGTCCATTCTTCACACCTTCACAGCTGCTGAGGATTCTCATTGGACTTCAAATGGGATTTTGGAAATGTGTAGTGAGTCAGTTGATGAACTTTTTGTTGCCACCTTTGACTGCATCCGTGATAGCGCTGCTGATGCTATCAAGCGAACTTGTGAGTTAGTGGGTATGTGAACTATCCTGGTTTTATTTAGTGGTAGTGCAATTACACTTAATATACAGTGTGGAACAGCATGTTGGCATCTCTCAATTAGTATGAGGATGTAAAAAAAAAGGTAACATAAAGGTTGTTTCATCCTGACAGTCCGTGACAGTGTATTTGCTTGCTTCTATTTTGATCTGGAATCTAGGGAAATTTCTTCCTTCTGGGGTTCATCAGAGATATGCTCCATAGGACTTTTCAATTGAAACATGGGTTGACGCTATGGCACAAACTCATCATTGTTTTATTGACAAATCACTTTGGCCTACAAGTGGGCTCTATGAAGTATTCATGCTGGTTTAAATCAAATTTTACTATGAATCTTTCAAAACTTGGAACAAGGTTTCCTGGGCCTAACAAAGGTGTCTAATATTTAGGAATCTCCCCGGGCATAAAGTGGTAGCAAGATATTGAGAATATTCCATGTTGGTTATTACCCCTAAAATTTAGTCAGAAGGCATTGAAATTTTGAAGTGTAATCCCCTTGCAGTATTAGGGAATGCACCTTCTCAAAGTTCTCCAAAGCATTTAGCATGCTAGTGCATAAACCATTTTTAAAATTTGATTACTTATTCTAATTTTTAAAAATTTATCCATGTATTAATTGTTTTTTCTCTCAAGAAAATGCTGTTATCTTCTTAATATGCTTTGGCAATCGAAAGCCTCTATTGGTGCTATTGGAAGGCTTTATTTTGGGCATATGCTTTATTAAGTGCTTGCGCAAATTGAATTGAAGGGATATCCTAGATGTTTTGGTGACTTTTGGTCGTTGAAAAATGTTGAAAGACCCAATTTCGACATAAGGTTACAAATTGCTTCTTGATTGTGCTTTAGTTTTTTTACTTATCATTCTTTTTGCTTTTCTTTCATGGTAGAGTACTGCTGTTCTGTAAGGCTTTCATGTCACCGTTAGCATGTTTGAATGGTCATTTGTTTATCAAAAGGTAAACTGGGCATCTTGCAAACATGTGGAATCACTTAAGATCTATGTTTGGTGCATCAATTTAAACTCGTGAAGGCTTGTTTTTAAACGAGATAGTTTCATATGTGCATTCAACTTGAACAATCAATAGAACTTGCCTCTTTCACTGTTTACTTGATTTGCTAGATGGACATTCATGGTATCCTCTTAAAATTTCTTTAATGTCTTTTCCCATCATTCTTTTATCATATTGGTAAACGCTATGTGACTTTTGAGCAATTATTCATTATTGGATTTGATGGTGGTGTATAATTTGCTTTCTGAATCTTGAAGGCAAAAAAATAGCTTCTTTTGACTCTTTCACCAAGTTTTTTTCCTAAGCTATTCTTATGTGATTTCTAGGAGCTAGAGTTGTGTTTTGGGACATGAGAGAACCATTCATATTTAATTTATATCATGGTGATGTTGAAGGCGCACGACTGGAAACTATACTTCCACAGTTTGATAGAGTAAGACATTCAATACTTCACTCTACAGTCTACTTCCTAGTCCCCTCTTCTCCTCTCCCTAAATATAGGAAGGAAACGGCAAGGGGATTGCGTATTCTTTTTCAATGCCTGGTTTATAAGTCGAACCTTTCCAGGATAACTTATTCACTATTTTTTTTTTTGTTTTTCTAGGTCCTCAATAATGTTTGTGATCTGATTGATGACACTCTCAGAGACATTGTAGTGAAAAGTATTCTTAAGGCATCTCTGGTACAATCTCACAATCTCATTCTCATGAATTTTATATATGATCCCAATTCTCCAGTTCTGAGTTTCTGATTGCACTGGATAGGAAGGTTATATTTGGGTGTTATTAGATGGAGGTCCTTCACGTGCATTTTCTGATTTTGATGTTATAATGATGGAGGATGACCTCAATATATTAAAAGTAAGTTTCTCTCCCAACTTCCTGATTACTTGTGTTCGTTGTGCTTATTAAAGCAGCAGTTGAATTTGGTGTTCTCATGCAGCAGTAGCTATTTTAAACATAATGGACCAGCACGATTGCCCCTCAGAGTTCTTGTAATTTCACTTGCATAAAACACTTCCCCCGGTGTAGTGTTCCTGTTATATCTTTTCCCTATTCAAAATGGTATTGGGAATTAAAATTTAAGTTACATAGAGTTACATAGGGGAAAACAAAATTGAAAACTTCCTTTGCCTCTGGACACTTTCTTTTAAGAAGGATGTCAAGTTCTGTAATCTTCTAAACCAAGCAGTCAGACTGAGTTTCCCAGAGAAGTTGTTAGTATGAATAAGAGAAACTCTGTTATAGCCATTTTTGTACATTAAAAGGTCGTTTGGTACAAAGATTAATAATGTAGGCATTAGAAACGCGGGATTAGTAATGCAAGGATTAGTAACACGGGGATTAGTAATGAAGGGATTATTTTTCATCAAGTGTTTGGTTTGGCTTCTTAGGCCTAAGATTTTAGCAATATCTCTGTAGTTCTAAAAATTGTTCAAAATACAAATAATCAAAAAACGACATATATATCAACAAATAATGCATTCAATTAAGATCACAAACGTCATGTGGTCATATATTTGCCTTTTCAATTAGTAAATGTTAAATAGCTCTTTTTTTCAAAAATTGTATTGGGTTTATTTGGCAACAAACAATTCTCTCTAAATAATAAAATCTGTAAGCTAATTTATTTAAATAAATTTACTAGTACCAATATAAAACCTAAAATCAAGAAAATAAACAAAATGATTAGAAGGATTTAAGGGGTATTTTGTATTTACATATTAATCCTATGGTATTAAGTTCTATGTATTACTAATACCACAAATGGAAGGTATTAGTTAGACACCCTATAATATCAAATAGGGTGTATTATCTAATACATGTATGAGTTGTACTTAGGTATAAAATTCCTACTATAGTACTAATTAATACCATATATAATACATGGATTATTTCTCCTAATACACTCTACCAAATGACCCCTAAATGCACTCTACAGATAGAGGACTACATAAAGCTGCTGGGAATTTCAGTTCTTGATTGTCGCCAACAAAATATAGAACTTCAACTATTAGAAAGGTGTATTATATTTGATTATAGATTCTTTTTAGGTGTGATATCTTCTGAAGGCTTCACGCTGACCTTGAGTTTTTGCACAGAAGTCTTTCCATGTTTGTCAGTTCAATATTTAGCAGCCCCTAGAAAATATACAATCTGAACTGTTTTATTATGTTGTTAAACAAGTAGTACCCTAGCATGCTGAGTTTATGTTGAAGGTGCACCTCCGGTAAGCCTTCAATCTTACAACCTCATGCAACGTCATCACCAGTGACCACAATATACTAAATATTTACTGGTTCTCTTGAAGGTCATTTCGTTATTTGGTTTTGATGAAAGATTCAATAGTGTTTATGCACTAAGTTAAAACTTTCCTTTTTTATAATGATGTTATCATCTGTTTGAGTTAGCTTAAAGTCTACTCAGGAAAGTCTTCTTACTTGTGAGGAATGCCATGTATCCAATCAATTATTTTGGAAACTTGTTCATTATCCTCTGGGATGTGTCTCGTAGATATTCTTAGTTAGGTCTTTCAAGTTTCCACTAGGACAACGATTTCTGTAGCTATGTAGATTCATAATAAGTTGTCTTATCTATGATTTAATGATCCTCGTCTCTCGTTAATGGATAGGGCTTTGTTTGCCCCAGCCTGACTAGTGTTCAAGGGGCCTATTAGCGTAGCGGTTGCCTTATTTATTGTAGTTCCATAATTCTTATTTTTAGTAAACCAAAAATACAAGAAAATGTTCCTTTGTACCTGCTTGGACTACATTGACGAACCTCATCCCTAATTTTGTCCCCCAAGTTGGTATATTGGCATGGTCATTGAGCCCTAGGCCTTTGATCTAGTGGTAAGAGCATAAAGCATGATGTATGGGTTGGGCACACTTCATATTTCGATCATGGGCACTGCCAAAGTTTGGTATTCTTGTATTCCACAGAAAAGGTGTGGGTCCATTATCCACAAAGTTTTGAACCATGTGCTAATGACCCTTGAGGATTTCTCAGTTATAAAACATATTGGCCTGATCATTGAAATTTACTATTCTAGACAATTCTTTTCGTGTTGGCTGGCTTAATTTGTGTTCACCTTTTGCTTTCATTCCCTAATAATTTAGTTCTTTGGTTTCCAATACTAAATAAGTTGTAAATTAAGAGTTCTCAAAGTAGAAGTTCTCTGAATTTCACACTTTCCCGATACTGAGGTACAAATTTTTAACCAGAACTTAAAGACACTTAATGTATCCAATGGTGATGTAGAACTGTACTTAAACTCAGCTGGTTGATATCGCCTACATGATCTTTTGCTTTCATTTTTTTCTGTTTTTGGACATCTGCTATAGTTATGAGAGATATTCGACGACTATTTGAGAAGCATCAAATTATGTTTTCTTTCACTTTCTAGGACTTGTTTGTTGCTGACGGTGAGGGGCTTCCCCGATCTCTAGTTGAAGAAGAAGCAAGATTCGCTCATCAAATCCTGAGTTTATTTTCCCTCCGGGTTTGTTAAGAACTAATTGAAATTTTTGGCCAGTTTATTTGTGCATATGCATACTGTAAGACCTATTTGATTCTTTGGTTTTCATAGCAGGCTGAATCTGTGATCCAATTGTTGATGACTTCTAGTGAACACAATTCAATAGGACTTGAAGTACATAAATATGGCCACAGACATCTGGGAGATGCACACACCTTGATACGCGTTTTATGTCACAAGAAGGAGAGAGAAGCTTCAAAATTCTTGAAGCGGCATTACCATCTCCCAGCATCATCAGGTGCCCTTTCGAATCCCCTTTTAGTTTGTTATGGTTTTCCAAAATGCCGATATGAGGCTTTGTGATTTAACCTCTTTATTATTATTGTCAATCGATGGATTATGGACTTGGTTAATGTACGACAGGCAAACAGAGGACTGAGAGTAGTACTATTTGTGTTGAAAAGCATTCCATGAAAATTGTGTTAAATGGTTTAAAATTAGACATCTGTTTTGTACTCCAGTTCCACAACTATTTAAAATTATTAGTTGTTCATTTGTACCCGGTAATGTTCTAGTGATCGCATCCTTTTCTGGGAATATTGGCACAAATTTGGTGGTCAAGTATTTTTGGCTGCTGAAGTTAAATTTTTTGGGGTTGCAGTTTATGATGAGGCTGCACGGGAGGATGCCTCTAAGTCGCCACTTATGACAGATCTCATCAAAAGGAGTGCTTCGTTTAGTTGGTCTGACAAAAGCAGTAGCAGTTTCAGATCTTTAAAGAAGAAAATCCAGGAAGCAACATCAGATTTTAGACAAGGTGGGTGGTGATGACAGCAGGCTTCCTATCCGGTGCCCGTTGAAGGTACTTGTTAGTTGTTTGTTGGCATTTGATCCCAAAATCACAAAGTTGCACAAATGCAAAAATGAGAGCTGAGAGAGCACTCCATTTTGGAGTATTATTCTCAGAAAATTTTGTCATGTTTGCTTCTAACTTTGAAGATGTAGATCAATGTTATGAACTCTGGGGTTCAAAGATTTAAAGTAAAAGAAACATTACCAGATTATGTTGTGTCTACATCTCATACTAATTAAGAAATGAAACATTGTGACATATCATGTATGCTGTCCTTGCTCTGCACATTATTGGAATTTGACATGTTCTTTTCTGTTCCACCACAATCCTCTCAGGTAGTCTCTATTTGCCTTTTTCTTTAAGTCGAGGGTCTATTGGAAATACTCTCTACTCCATAATGGTCTTAATAACGTCTGCATACATCTTATCCTTCCCAAACTGTATTTGTGGGTTACAATAGATATATTGTTATTGAATACTAACCTTCTCGCTGGTGGATACAAATAACAATATTCCACATATAGTGTGTGCATTATATTCCACGACAAACTTACTATATCAATAATTATTTTCTTCATAAGTGTATTAAGTTGAAATTTGACAACTAAAAATGAACGGATAGAGTATCTTATATACCATGGGGTTAAAAAAATCATTGCAAAAGTTAATTTTTGGTCACCCTTCAAAGTTGATTAGAAGCGAATTATTTGGACACAAAATAGTTGGGTTTTTTTTTTTTTTTTGGTTAATTACTCATCTAATATTAATCAAGATTCTACTTAAAACTTAATGAATTACTTACCCACTTTTGTTAATTAATGCATCATAGAGATGTGATTTAAGGCATGTGAAGTAAACTTTATATAAGCAACAACAACATAAGTTATGCCTCCCATAATAATTTTAATTTGATAATCGAGGCTGCACCATTTCATCTTCAAAAGTCAATTAGCTGCATATTCCTAAATAGAAGCACTTTAATAGTATATAATATATATAGATTTTCCCCCTTTGAGATTCTGGTAATAAGATTTGCGTATGTTCTATCCTTTTTAGATTCTATTTTGTGAGATTTCACTGAATGTATTATTGTACATATAGATTTCTCAAAATACAACGTTCTTAAATAAGAATATGAATATTCTATCCATATTCAAACAAATTAAATTTGATCCTTTTTATACTCATGGTACTCGTATCAATTTATCTGCATTTTGACTAAGTCTACAAAATATTTTCTATCTGCACATGTATCGAATAACATTTCCCGACAAAGGGGCTGGATGATCTTCTCGTGGATTGTTCTTCTTCGTAGCAACTTCGAATATTTGAGAAGTAGCACTAGGAAGGTTCGTTACAATAAAGGCTCAATTTATTTCTAGGTCTTTTTTAATTAACTAATTATTAATATGGTCAACTATTAATTATTTTAATCAATGTAACAAGTTTATGATTGGGAATGCAGCTAATTGATTGATTATTACAACCTTAACTTTTCAAAATTATCATACTTCATAGAACCTCCTTAGTTGTTTCCAAATTCCTTCTACGATACATCATACGTGCATGAAATATGAATTTTGGGTTGTCTTTTACACTGTCTTAGTCCTAATTATTAAATGAACTAAGTTTTACCTAATAGTATACACTTTTGGTAATGTTTTGAAAATTTTACTCCTAACAACCATTCAATTTATGTACTCATGCTCTTTATTGGGTTCAGGTCGACTATTTCATTGGATATCTACTAATTATTATATTTATCATCGGCAAAAATATCAAAAAACGTGTTTATTATGGACGGCAATTATAATCTCTTTTTTATTCCAGAAGATTAACAGTCTAGCCTAGTTGCTTTCTTTCTGATAGCTTTCTCAAATTAGATCATAATTTTTTATGAATTATAATTCTCCTCCCACTGTAATTAAGGGGTTCATCTGAGCCCTCTTAGGCAAAAAAATATATTATTTATATATAGTAAAAATAATTTTTTTTTTATATATGTGTATAATAGATATCGAACCCCTTTCGGTTAGTATGTGTGTCTACTTCTTAAATTTTTTAAACTGCTTTAAAGAAAATCCTGGCTCTGCCACTATGTAGGCAGGGGCGGAGCTACATCCACTCAAGAATGGTCAAATGAACACCCTTCATCGGAATTTTTTTCGAATATATAGGTTAAATATAGATATTTTGATATATATCAATTGTTGAACAATACCGTTGATACAAAAGTCACCCACCCATATTATAAAACTATGAACACCCTCAATGAAAATGTTAGTTCCGCCACTGTATGGAGGGTTACTTGAGTGCAATTATGTACTCATGCTTAAATTTGACTAGTAGAAATATTGTGCAAGAATACAATTTGAAATTGTAAATGTGACCAAATGTGACTTGTGTTTTATGTCCTAGTAAGAAACTTCTTTGAAATGATATCCAGATTTATATGGAATTCCAAATTTCTAAGATAATATGAACATGAACGATTAATTTTCTTGTTTTTTTAAACTTAAAAAGAGCTTTTTTTTTTTTTTGTAGACAAAATATTTTCAAAACTAACAAGATACAAAAGCACTTTAAAATTTTATTGACTCTATACCAAACACATCCTAAATCCACTAATTATAAGTCTAATTTTTTTTTGAAAAAATGTTTTTCTCTTCTCTAGTTTAAGTGGGATTACGTGAGCTGGAGGATTAGAACCGTTTGGAATACGTAAGAATTTAAAAGAAGAGAAAAAAAAAAAGTTTAGTCAAAGAGCATTAATCATAATTCCACATACTATATGTTAATTATTATTATCACTTTTTTTCATGCGTTAATTAAACTGCTTACTCTTTATAAAATCCCTTAGAAAAATGTGGTTCGTTTTCAAATACTCCATTCGTCTATTTTTATTTATTCAGTATTAATTTAATAAACTTTTTAAAAAATAATAATTTTACTATATTATCTTTTAAATATAATAATAATAAAGCTTCATATAACATATTAGGAATAGAGCTTCTGGAAGAAATAAAGAAAGGAAAAAGAGCCAAAAAAGCAAAGAAATGAACCATATAGAATTTAGTGAGGAGACAATATTTAAGAAAGGATAAAAAGAGAGGAAGAATATAGAGAAATTTGAAAAAGGTTACGTCCAAAAGAGGTACTATTTTAATGTTTCAACTATTTGTATTACTTACTTTTTTAGTCAATTTTAACAAATATTATTGTATCATTTTTCTTTCTTTGACGACTCTTTATGTATATTTATAACTACAAGATTAAAGATATTTTGATATATCAACATATTTGTAATTATCTTTGATAAAAAGGAGTGGAGATCGCGTATTAGGGTAGAAGATTAATAGGCTTATAAGGGTAGGATGTTGTCTAGTCTTGTGATATAGTAGGTTAGTAGGATTATTAGTGTCTGTGTTGTTATTATCTGACTTATATTTGTTACTTTTATTATATTTATATATTATCATTGACTTTCAGTTTAGTCGATTTTCGTTTTTTCATATCTAGTATCTTCTGCTTTTGGGGCTTGATATTTTTGAGACGAGGGTCCAGAAACAATCTTCCGATCTCTATGAGGTAATGGTAAGGTCTGCATACATTTTACTCTCTCAAGACCCCATTTTTGGGATTCGACTGGATATGTTATTGTTGTTGTTTATAGATTAAGATTATAAAATTAAAAAAAATAATTATTTCTTAAAAATTTAATATCAAATAAAAAACAAACAAATAAATTGAAACGAAGGAAATACTGCTTTGCTTCAATGCTTTCATATCTCTTTCAAACCACATTTTCTTGATATGTTACTTTGCACTTCATACATATATATATATATATATATATATATATATATTGAAGGATGAGAACCAACTATGTAGCATCTACATCGAGAATTCCAGTATTGTATATATATACACATACATATATATGACCTTATTGGATAAATACTAAAGGATAGAAATTTGTTTCAAAATTTTCCTTCTTATTGTTGGAAAAAAGAAAAAGAAAAAGTTTCCATCTTATCCTACTCTGTTGGTAGGACAGATGGACAATTAATTCTATGTAATTTGCCCATCCTAATTATTAATAAAACTCAAAATAACGGTAAAGTTGTTATCATGTGACTAAAAGGTTATGAGTTCAAGTTTTGAAAATAGCATATAAAAATACAACGTAAAATTGCATACAATAAACCTTTGTAATCAAATCTTTCACCGAATCCTATTATAACAAAAATTTTAGTGCACCAAATTTGTCGTTTTTCTTATTTTATACAAATGTGAAGTTAAAGTAACCTTAGCAAGATACAATAGTTAGTGAATTAATAACTGGCTTGGACTATGATAAATTTTTCAAAAAGCAGATAAAATTTGTAATTTGTACACTTATTCAAGTATCTCTTTGCCTCTAGATTTGAATTGAGAAAATTTAACATAGGAGTACGTCAATAACTATTAAATAGTGTAAGTTTTTTAATTTATGATCAAATTATTTAAAAGAATAATTATAAATAACTTCTCATATAATAAGTACAATTAATTACATGAAAAATTATATTACTAACATGCAACTTGATATAACAAATTAGTTACACTTCTTTTATTATATTTACTATAAAAAAAGATGAATTTTGAGATGAGTCTTATTCTGATATTATTATTAAAAATGAATTTAGTTGGGATTTAACTAAATTTTAATAGCTAGTTCGTGAGAGTTGCCCAAAATCATATAAGGAGATTAATCTCTTATTTACGAGTTATCATCATTGTACATAAGAGTATACTCCTTCTGTTCACTTTTAATTGTCAAAAATTTTTTAATTTGATTTTACTTTTCTACTTCTCATTTTTGACAAATCAAAGTAAGACAATATTTTTCCTATTATACCATCAATTTATTGTTATTGAGTTAATAACTTTAAAAAATATAGTGAGTGGATCCTATCGATTAATAAGGATAAAATGATAAGAATTATTTTCTTAATAAGTGTGCCGAATTAATATTTGACAACTAAAAGTGATAGAATCAGAGGGAATATAATATAACTATCCTTAAAAACTTATTGATTTTTTTTTTCTTTTGAGTTTCAAACAATATTTTGAAAGGCAATATTAAGAGAATTAAATAAGGAAAATCTAATTAAAACCCAAATAAAAGGAACTAATTCAAATGATCAAATGATAACAACAACATTCATCACCAACTACTCATTAACAAAATTCACAATGTTCTCCAAACAAAAAAAACTTTAAAAGAAAACAAACACATGGCAATTGGCCACACTATACCGACGATATTTTTTTTTATTATCGATATATATAACTTAAATAATACTGGACGTACTTTACATCTAGTAATATTTTTATTTAAGTATGTCCATGTAACCATTGCATGCTCGTTCATTTATCTCTTAACATATTTGTCGATGACACCCTCACCGGAATTCCAAGAACCGGCGAGCGCTCACTCACCTCTGGTAAATACGTCATTAACGGCAATCGTTGACGATGCATTCCCAAAACAGATGAAGCATCCAATTTAACAGCAACATTAACAACTCCGTTACCTCTTGAACCATCTTTATTCCTTAACCTATAACTAAATTGCCGGACAAAACCCGCCAGAAGCAACCCATCGAAAACGTCGTTCGCCGGAATCATACACCACCCAAGTTCACTCCGACCACTAAAGAAATTTTTAGAATATATTTGAACGTATATGCATAAATGTCCATGTAAAAATAGACTAGCATCGATAGAGAGATGAAATTTATCGCCCCACGTAGGATTATTATTGTTATTGTTGTCGTTACCTATTTTTTCATCAATACAAGTTGTGTGAGCTTCAGTGGCGATGGAGGAGGAGGTGATGGTGGGGACCGTGGAGACGGTGGCGAAAGGACGGAACCGCCACGGCCAGGTGGTGGTGTTCTTGAGGCCTTGAGCTGATATGATAGTGATTTCCATGGACAATTTTTTAAATCTTTATAAAAAGGAAGAAAATAAAACTATATAATATAATGTGTGTGATGCAATTTGATGGCTATTTTAATAACACGAGGGACGAGGCACCGTGCAACTTCCCATGTGGAAAAAGTTTTGGTGGACTTGAAATGTAAACGTTTAATCAATCCCTTAGTCATAATTCACATGTTATTGTTGGTACAAAAATAACATATTCATTAGTGGAGTTTTATAAGTGGAGTTTGAAAAAATAGAGTATATATAGATCTTGTTATTGTTTTATAGAGATATAAAATTATTTTTAAAAGACATTCACCTCGATTACAATAAATCAGAGTAAGTATGAAAGAAAAAAATGACAGTGAAGAAAATATAACAACTATTACGAAAGCTACAGCTGTTAATATGGGCCGGCTCACTCATCCGGGCTAGCCCTTATTCATTTTGAAATTTGACAGGATAGGCTGGGCTGACCCTCTTTTTTATGGACTAGAAAATAGCTAGCCCAGTCCATTTGTGTGTGGGCCACGGGCCTCATCGGGTCCCCATATTTTTATTCTTATATATTTTTAATAAAATTTTAAATTATATTATAATTTAAACATATTAAAAATAAATAGCAATAGCACAATATTACATCGTATCAGTATTACTATTACTCCATCCCTCCATCTTTACTTGTCCACTATACTATTTTGAGATGTCCAACAATAGTTATCCACTTTATGAAATCAAAATAATTTCAAAGTTCATTTTTAGTTTACCCTTATCATTAATTATAGTAGTTATTTTGTTGTTACATTTTCCAAGACATTGTAATTGTTATATTCAAAAAGTATTTTTAGTTTACCCTTATTATTAATTATAGTAGTTATTTTGTTGTTACATGTTTCAAGACATTATAATTGTTATATTTAAAAGGTGATTTAGTAAAATTGGTCATATTATTTACTACTTCTTAATCGTTGTGTCAAATCAATAAGGGACAAGTAAAGATGAACAGAGAGAGTATATATTATAAAAATATAATTTGTATCTAAGTTTTAATATTTTTAAATTTTAAATGAATTTTGAGTTTGGACTCTTATTATTTTTAATATTCTAATTTTTTTTAATTCGACCCACGAGCCGACCCAACCATATTTCAAAAGCCCCACAAATCAACATGTTTATTCAGGCCGGGCTAAAAAGCTCATTTTTTAAATGAACTCCAAAAATCGTAGCCCAGCGCTGCTAAATCACGGGTTAGGCTAGGCCATAGCCTAACCCATATTAACGGCTCTAACGAAAGCAGTAAAAACAACAGAATTGTGTAATAACTAAAACTTCACAAAAACATTTATGGTAGAAAGCAAAAGCAAAAGCAGGATACTACAAGAATAAAAGTACCACTACATACGGCGAACACCACTAAGGCGAAATACTTTGAAAAGCAAAGTGTACTTCACAACCTACTGACCTTCTGCCCAAATTACATTCTTCACACTCTTCTGTCTAAGCCTAAATAAATGTCTTATCATTGTTTGTATAACTATAAATTGTCTAATTAAAAATAAAAAAAAAATGAAATTAAATTATTTTATATATAATTTAAGATAATATTTTTAAAATTAATATAACTGAATTAAGAAGTGTGTCATGTAAATATAGTAGGCAGCCATTTGAAAATTAATCATTTAAAAAAAAAAAAGAGGCCCATGCCATGTTTTTCTTTATCAATTATTTCTAGGAAAGTAACAAGCTGATGCACTTGCAATTGTAAGGATGAGCATTGAGAAAAAATAATGAAGAAAATGTTTTTTCTTTCAAAATGTTTTGATTCCCAAATTTCCTAAAAAGCATTTTTGAATGTGATCATATTTATTTAGACAAAATTTTTAGAAAATATTTTCTTTAAAGTAAATATTTTAAAATTTTAAAAATACCTTTTATAGTAAAATTAAAAAAATAAACGTGATCTATAAATAGCATCTTTCAACACATTTCCTAACTAGTTTCATAACACTGCCCCACTCTCAATATTCCTCATCCCCTTCACAATCAATATGCAGGACTTGGAGTGTTTTTTGGGTGTGTGGGATGTGGCGGGCGTAGAAGATCGTTAGAAGTGCGAGGAAAAAAATCAATATGAAATATTATTTATGAGATATTTTTATTTTAGTTTAGTTTATAACTTTCACTCATTATGTCATTTTTATTGAAGTAGTTGATAGTCATTAAGATTTCTAAGTAGAAGTTTGTACCGACAAATCAAAAATTTCCCATGAGGGATTAAAAAAAAAGTGAAAAGAAACATATTGGTTAATAAATACTCTATTTCTTTCATATTAATTATTTGTCCATATATTGAAAAAATAGTTAAAATTTTATTTTATTAAATTAAATTTATTAATAACATTTTGAAAATTCTAAATTTGTCTCATTGGTGGCAATCGAGCATAGAGATTCTAAATGATATTTTTCGACAATCAAATGATAGGATTTGGTGATTTTCCTTTTCTTTTATGTATTTAACTTATGATGTGGAAAATATATAGACTAGTAAAAGAGTGATTTTATTGTTATTTATTTATTTATTTCTCAAAGTGAAAAAAATGTAGTGTAATGTTTATCTTTGAAGTAGTCACACTTACTTCAAGATTTCCATCTAGGCCCATTACAAGGATCTTCCATGCAATTACCTTTCAATTTCTCCACAATAGAAAATGTTAAGGAAAACGAAAAGCTAGTTGTCTGTACATTGGAATGTTTTTTCTGTTTTGTTCTTTTACTCCATTCTGGGAAAATACTCTCTATCAATGATTTTTTTTCATATATAAAATTCAAATCTAAGATCTCTGATTAATAAAGCAGCAGTGTCATCCGCTGCACCGCATATGTTGATGGTTATATGTTGAAATGTTATATCTAGTATTGAGATAAGTTATTTTTAGAAAATAGAATAATAGTATCAGAATTAATTATTTTAAAATAAAATAATAAAGATATCTCTGAGATCCTTTAAACATTTTTTCTACTAAATAAAAAAGAAAATATCATGTTATTTTTAATATAACAAATAAATAATCAATAAAAATATAAAAATAAACTTATGTCCTCGAACCAAACCACTCTAATAAGACAGCATATATAAGTCCATCATAAATTATCGTCATTTATAGTGATTTATCATTATACCTTATATGGAGTGCTTTTTTCAATGAGTTTCATGCAAAATTGATTTGAATTAATTAAACATTAATATGAATATCACCGAGGACATCACTTTAAATAAAAATGGGTGAATATCGCGTATTAGGGTAGAAGGTTAGTAAACTAGTAGAGGTAGAATGATGTCTGGCTTTGTGATATAATAGGTAGTAGGATTAGTCGTATCTTTATATATTGTGTTGTTATTATCCATCTTTTATTTTATCACTTCTTTTTGTATTTATATATAATCATTTGTTTTTCATTCTAATCTTTTTTTTCATATTTAATATCCTTTGCTCTTAATATAAACATTTTACTTTTTTTATATAAAAATTATATTTTAAAATATAGATAGTAATAATAAAATAGCAAAATTTTTCTCTAATTAATATTTTCTCTAAAGCGTGTAAGCTAAGTGAAACTTATGTCATAAAAGTATGTAGTCATGATTTTGACAAATAAATGGCGGTGTTATTGTATTTTATTGTCTGCACTCTGCGTTACTTCCTTGACTCCTCAATCTAATCTATTGTCTACATACAGTTTATCTTCTTTTTGTGTTTACATACATCCTTAAATAAATTTTAAAAAGATTGAGATTACAAAATATATGATAATTTGATCTTTTTAGATTTTACTCTTTTCGTTAATCGATTTAATTTTTTTAATTATTCATCGAATGAAAAATACTAACAATCATAACGATTTATTATACGTCTGATTTATACAACTTTATGCAAATAAATAAGCTATATCTATCAATGAAATAGACAATTTTTGATTAACTCCTTAAATTTTAACTAATGATCGATTCAGTATTTTCGCTCATCAGTTCATTATAAATAAGTAAACGATTTCTAATGAAATGATGTTATAGTGATAGTGCCAAACAATTTCCCCTTACATTACTAATATCATGCATTTTAATGAATTAATTATATACATACACCTCAATACTAATAGAGTATATAACTAATATTTACATTGATTATACAAATAAACTAAAACAAAATGTTACAAAAAAAATACTAATAATACACAAAATTAATGTATGCCTTATTTTTTTTTATAATAAATCCTACGAATCAATCCCTAGTAATAGGTGCCTATAAAACAAATCTTATTCAAGTTAAACAAATCTTATTCAAGTATAATACAACGTGTTTGGATTAACTTATTTTTATAAATTTTTAATTTTTAAACATTTTTTCTTTTGAAAATATTTTTAAAAACTAAATAGTATTTTTAGATTAAAAAAGTTAAAAATAAAATATCTTCTACTTGTAATTTTTAAATTGTAACATATAAATTATTTTTATAAGCTTATCCAATCGAACACTAAAACATGTTCTAAGAAGCTATAAACAATAATAACATACACAATAAAATCTAATAAGTAGAATCTATAGGCAAACCTTATCACAGGTTCCAAAATGGTCTAAAAAGCTATAAAAAGATTACAGAACAAGTAGCTAAGAAGGAAAATAGAGAAAACACAAAGAAAAATTGAGAAAAAAACCAAATATTCAGTAATTAACTTAGAGAAGTTCTAATTTACAACTACAACATCACTATTACTTTTTAATTGTGCACAAACAATTGTCTAGCCAAAATTTAGTTAGCACCTTATAACATAAATAGTTCCTGTCTCAACTAAAACATTGCCCACATTCTCCTCATATGTCATTTTTTTCAACCACGCCAACTCAGTTCCCTCTATTTTTCCAATCCAATTATGGATTATTTTAAAAAGCCACTTTTTTTTCTTCCTTTTCCACCTCTTTTGGGGCCTTATATTAGAAAATTCTTTTTCTAATATTGTGACCTTTAAAACCATTTGACTCACTTTCTCTCTTCTTCTAGAAACCACCAGAAGCAACCAACATTGATAATCGTCTTCCATTGTACACGTGTTCTTTATCAACATCCTCATCTTTCTCATTTTTCTAGCAACTGCTTTTGTGGACCCCATGTTAATGGGCCCACTTTAATGCTTGTCTTTTCTCATCAGCCTAATCTATCTATCCATGGCTGATCATCATGAGGACTTCCTGAATCTAACGGCTCTGATTTCACGTCTGATCCATGTGGTTGTACTTGATCCTGCACTCTTTTAGATTCTTCTTCGTTGCTTCTCCTCACGCGCTTTACACCAATTGAAACGCCAAATAACCGTGGGCTGATATCTTCCTCCGCCTTCACGCCGCTGCTTTCCGCCGCTGTTAAGGTGGCGACGCCGTCCACCTCCGCTGCAACCTGTTCTGTACGAAGCAATTCGAGAGCTCGTCCTTCCGGTATTCCCGCTGGCATATCCGCGGGATTCATCGTGAAATTGGACATCAAATTGTATACGTTATTGCATAAAATTCTCAACCGATTTAATTCCTGATTCAGTTGTGCGTTCTCCTTTCTCAACCGTTCGTTTTCCTCTAGAAGCTCCGGCGTCGTCGTGCACGTCGTGGTCCTCAGCGTCGCCGCGGCAGCAGCTGCTGTAGCTGCTGGCGATGAGTTGGACGATAACACCTGCTCGTCACCGGAGTTCGAAGAAGAAACAACCCTTACAGCCGGTGCTGCTACCGCCACCGTAACCGCTTGTGCTGCATTTACCGTTGGTACTGCTGGTGCAACCGCAGTCACGGCGGTGCCTGCCGGTGAGATTTTCCGGCGTTGAATGTCACGAAGCAATCCTTTCTCACCTCTCCGGAAACATTCATTTGCGAATTCCCATCGATCAGGTACAACTTTTCTGAATCCCTAAACAATAATTTAACAAAATTAGTAAATCAACGAAAAATAGTAGGAATTAATTCAAAAATGAAACCTATAAGAATCTTACGTAAGTATTAAGCTGCCTAACAAAACTGGAGAAATTATTATGCTTGAAATATTTAGGAAGCAAATCTCTAGCAAATTCAGCAGGTTTCCAAACAATGAATGTCGTTCCATCTTCATTCCATGAGATCAGCTCGTCCATGGCGGGATCATCGACGAGCTGATATGTTTTTGTCAGAAATGGCGTCGGAAGGGATCTTTGATTCTCACCGACGGCAGATTCGCCGGTTTGTTCGACCGACGATGGCACCATGATATCCACTGTTACTGCTAATTCAGATATACAAATGCAAATCCTCCCTTAGACAGATCAAGATGAAAAAATTTGTTTATGGTTTCTAGAAGTTTCTCAAGAAGAGAGAAGAAACGTTTAATAAGGAGAATATGATGATAGAAAAAATAATGGTAGAGGGTAAAACGGAGAAAGGGTCGGGTCAAATTTTTTAAAGGGTACATGGGACCCAGTAACTAATTTTTTTGGTTTGGAAGATGCGAGAAGGTGCTATACAATATTGGATGGCTTAAATAAGTAAAAAGTTGTTTTATTTTCTAGAAGGTTCTCCGTTTCGTTAAGTTTCCAACATCATTAATACTGTGCGTCCTTTTGTTCCAAATTCTAAAATGTACTTTGTATAAAGACTACGTGTCGTAGGATGTATGGAAGTGTTCTTTGTATGGGAGATAACGCTAGGCGCAAAATAAAGATGATATTTTAAAGATATAAAATAATTTAGATATTTAATAGAACTTTTAGAGTACGATTTTTATAGTTATATTTAGAAAAAGTTTAAATATTCTAGAGTAATATTTTCTATACTCATATTTAGAAAAAGTTTAAATATTTTAGAATATTAAATATTTGAAAAAGTTATTTATACAAAAAAATTATTCCTTCCGTTTTATTTTATGTGACATCTTTTGACTTGATATAGTGTTTAAGAAAGAAAAGACTTTTAAAAATTTGTGGTCTAAATTTATTTTTAGATATTTGTTTGACTTGACTGAGAATTTTAAAGGTAAATTATTTTTAATTTGACTAAGGTGACATTCTTTTTTAGGACGGACCAAAAGAAAAAAGTGTCACATAAAATGAGACGGTGAGTAGAATATTAGTCTAGATTCTTAAGGGTCGTTTGATTTGAATACAAGTTATGATGAAATAAGTTATGATAAGATTAATAATGATGAAATAAGTTATGCATTTCTTATTGAGTGTTTGATTTGTTGTACAAATTTTAAGAATATATTGTTTGTTTACAAAAATATCCTTCACTTTATTAGTTTTTTTTTTGTATTTTCTTTTCTTGCTTTAGTTATTCAATATTCTTTTTAAAAATAAATCTTTCATCTTATATAGCTTAAATATTTTTATATGTGCATGGTATGCATTTAAAATAAAATTTTCTTCTTATTTAATTTAAAAATAGAAGTTTGTTAAAGTAAAAAAGATTTATGAAAAATTAAAATATTAAAAAAAAAGAATTAGTCAATAAAAAGTATATTATATAGTGTAATTCTTTAATAGAGAAATATGAAGAAATATCATAAAATAAGGAGTGAATGTTATTACATATTGTATTAAAAATAATGTAAATATACATAAATATTCAAAATGAAATATAAAAATGGTTTAAAAGGATACTTTTGTCATTAATATTTTTTTATCTTGGGATAAGTTATCTCGGGATTATTATACCTTCAAAGAAAAGGGATAACTTATGCCGGTACTATTTATTAGTCCCGGGATAAGTTATCCGGAGTTTGCAAACCAAACACCAATTTAAGACCCACTATATATTTGTTCTGGGATCAAACCCATTGATCCTTCACACCAAACGACCCCTTAGAGTATTGATCCTTCACACCAAACGACCCCTTAGAGTAATATCTAAAATCATTCTTGCATTACCATATATAGAGGTGGCATTAAACATTTATATTCAATTCAATAAATTAAAATTCAAATAGAAGAATCTTCTTTCATAATCAAGTTTTTCTTTCGAAATTTCTTCCTTCTCTTTTTTAATGTTTTTTTTTTTAAAAATTAAATGTTCTGATCTAAGTAATGATCTTGGGCTAATAGTTGAATTTGGAGTTCTAATATAAATAAAGTAAATATAACTTCTCTGAATTTAGAATTTGAAATAACTAGACAAATCACAAAACATATAGTATAGCATCAGATACAAATACGAATAGATATTTTATTAATGCTTAGATAGAGACCACTTTTAAGTGGTCCATGGCGATTTCGACTTTGG
>DF359923.1:7936-68501 GCA_000787875.1 Solanum virginianum
ATGAGGGTTCCCAGGAAACAGCCTCTCTACTTAGGTAGTGGTAAGGTCTGCGTATATTCTACCCTCCTCAGACCCCACTTGTGGGATTTCACTGCATATGTTGTTGTTGTTGTAATGATTTATCCCAGTGGGTTTTCCTGATAAGGTTTTAAATGAGACAGCCAAAAATGTGTATTAAGGATATCTAGCAGTATTCTTTTTTACATGGACAGTTAAGGGGGAGTGTTGTAAATATGCCACCTCTTGCCAAGTGGCCAAGAGGTGTGTATGATATAATTGTCCACCATGTTTCAAAGAAGGACACTTGGCTATACTCTTCTAAGGCTATAAATAGTCATTTTCTAAATTAGAAAGTATAAGAAAAAGAAGTGGAAAACTTGGAAAAATCATTACATTTCCCTTTTCACTTTATCTCATTTCTTTAAATCATTTTGTATATTTTATGATCGTTCCTCTCTCCGCATTTCTTTTGACATCCACTTTTATAACATTACTATATATATTAAGAGCTATTTTAAGACTTTGTGTCAAGTATAATTGAAATGTTTTGAATCTACTTAAATGTTTCTAAAGAATCATCTTATAAAACTTTTGCATGCATGTTTAGTTTTCAATTCAAGAGTCAGCTAGACCAAGAATTCACTTGGGGCAACAATAATTTTTGAGTGTGAGCCACATCCAAATGTGATAGAAATTATGAAGCTTTAGTGTGATTAGTGAGTTACGAGAAATTTATATTTAACTAGTTTGAAAAAATAAGTCTGTCAAATTACCATGATTCCTTGAGCAAGAATTGCAATAAGTAGAGTAATCACAATTAATTAAAAAAAAATAAGCTAGATCATAACCAACATAGCAAGAAAAAATTCGACAATAAAACAATCATAACTCTATGTCTCCTTAATATTGAATTTAACTTATTTTCTTTAGTTGATAATATTTACCGATTTAATATTTATTAGTTAACTAGTTTAGTGCACGTGCTTAGCATATAACGTGCTTAGCATATAAGTGTCGTTTCAATCTAAAAATTATATATAAATACTACTTGCCGTTAAAATAGATACAACATTTATACAAATAAAATTATATAAATTCTATTAGTTTGATCCAATAGTTTAATCTATTATGAATGGGCAAAAATGAGAAAATCAATTCAATTACTTATAACATAGAGATATTTAATGATTTATGAATACATGAAGTAATAATTTGGAATTGAATAGTTAAGAGTTAAATAATTAATTGATTAAAATTTAATTTTAAAAAAGACTCCTAAATACAAAAGGGGTGGTTTAATATTTCAATGTAATTTTAATTACTTCTTTTCTTTTTGAATTTACTATATTACATACTTTTATTAATAAAATGTTTGATAATCAAAATTTTAGTTAATTTTAAAGTCATAAATATTAAAATAACAATAATAATATTTTTCCTTTACATTCTAAACAATTATTTATATAGAATAGTCATAAATCAAGAGTAAATTCTATATATAAAAAAGTTCTAACTCAAAAGTAAATCTTGAAACTAAATAAATAAAAGATAAAATAATAAATTAAAAAAATAGTGAAAGGACGATTTTGACTTAAAACAGAGTATTTTAATAAAGGCAAAAGAATTCAAACTACATTTCTAAGGGTCTTTACGGTTTTAATATGGTATAGATTAGTTGGTAAAAAGAATCATAATCTTCTTGCTGAATATGTATACAAAGTTGTCTTTTTAGTGATAGTGAATTGTGTTAGCTAAGTCTCAGTCATCTCATATATTTGACTCTAAACTTGAATTATATTTGCAACAATGGTTTATATTTTAGGACTAATTTTAGGTTCGATCTCATATATCCGGATACCTCGAATGAACTATTTGGCATGAAATTTTATAATTTAACTGAATACAACTCATAACTAATTAATCATGTAGATGCAAAATATTTTTCAAATTCACATAAAGTCGATTTTGAATAGGTTATTTGCTTACATGCATAAGTCTAGTCATATTATGGCGATCAACAAAACAAATTATATTTGTTACTTATTAAAATAATGTAGAGATAACAATTATTCTCAAAACAAGCCGAGAATGCATCTGGTTGTTCTCTCTAGAACAACTACCCCTTGAAAAGGCCGAAACAATCGAACTACCACCTGAGAAACCACTAGATCCAATTGGACCACCGGGAAAACTATGAATATCTATCAAAGATGCACTCACTAACAAACAACTAGACCTCAACAATGACTACCCCATGCATGTGGAAATCGACATAGCAATAAAGGAACTTGATCTGGCCCACACACCAGTCATCCTAACGAAAGAATACAAGATAAGAATCTACCAACCCTGAGGACTCTCCTTCATTGTCAAACTTTTTAGGAAAAAAGTTACACACTCATATCTGAGAACAAAGCTAGCAGATACATGGAAACCAACTGAACCACTCACCCTTATAGACATATGGAAGGACTGTTACATTGCAAAATTCAGTAAACTGAAAAACTTACAAACAGACCTCTATGGTGGACCTTGGTTCGTGGTAGGGCACTTCCTCTCTGTGAAAAGGAGGGAACCAAACTTCATCCCTGACAACTCCACCATAACACACACTACTATTTGGGCCGGCCTCTCTCAACTCCCAATGGAGTTCTATGATAGGTAAATCCTAGAAAGAGTGGGGAAAAAACTTGGGGCCTTGCTAAAGATTGATACTTGAACCTCTACGACTTTGAGAGGAAGATATGCAAGAATTTGCATACAGGTCCCACTAGAATATCTGCTAAAAAAAGAGGTCAAATAGGCACCCATACCCAAAAAATAATCTACTAGGGACAAAGTATTTTATGCAAAACCTACGGACATTGGGGCTTCACCCAAACCAGCTGCAAGATTCACTTGAGAAGGGAAGTTAGGGTAGACTCTAAAGGGTTGGGGCCAATTGAACCTTTGAAATCTGAAAATGGCTGGCAAACATTATGTTCTCTTTTTGAGAGAGTGACTTACCCACCTCCTATCAAATCAGACAAGGCTAAATGGGAGAGGAAACGTCGACATTGATACTGTCAACCAGACTAAGGAAATGAGTTCCCCTCCTAACCCAATTGAAAATATCCATCATCCAACAGAGATCGCCTGGAAGCATGCCAAGCAACCACGTGCTATGGGCAATCCATGCCAAGGACACATGCAAAAAGAGGCCCTACCTCTTAATTTCCCTTCAACCATCCAACCTCTAGCTATCCCTCACAACATTAATCAGAGTGGCAGTGACGCTAAAGTCCAAAATGGATCGTAGCCAATAAAACTTCCCCTTAATTCCACAAACACAACTTTCAAAGAAAAATTCTTAAACTCTTCTCTCTGAGAAACTCCTTCATCTAGAGAAAATAATCATCACACCAGACTAGTTGAAGTGAGCATGGCCATCACATCACACTCCCCATACATTACTCTTTATAAAGTAATGACCCCCAACTATCTGTCCCATCAAAATGGAAACTTATCACCAGTCCAAATCCCCTTGAGAATGGATAATCAAACCACATCTCACCATCGCCGACAAGTGGCAATAGTTTTGGTGACCAAGCCACTCCCTCCAAATCATGTGCTGACATTCTGGCTAGAACTAACTCTATAAGACCGTTGCATATAGCTCCAGGCAACTACGGCCAACAAGTCAGTGGATCTTGATCACGCTCAAGATACACCTCTCTTTTGAAGTAAAAGTGATTGTCAAAGTAATAAACCTAACCAAGGTTAGGGTCGAATCCTGCAGGGAATATGGGACTTCATAAATTGGTTCGCTAATACACAATTCAAGAATTAACTAACTCAATTTCCAAAAAATGGGGGGGAGGTTGCAATAATTGATAGGTAATTAAACTAAACTAATTAAAATGGAAGACAATCAATACTAGAGAGCAACTTATGTATTGTGTTCCCCATTATTCACTAACTCAGCATCCCCAGATATCATAATTCTCAACTAGAATATCACATGTAGGACGGTAATTGACGTTCTTCCAATCCCTTGGTCAAAGGTGAAGGTCGAATTTCACTATAGGACTTGGCACATCTCCATAGAGTGCTCAACTAACCATTACCCATAGTCCCTGTCAACCTCCCTTGGTCTAGTTTAGTTGATTAGATAAGATCACATAATCGAACTTTGTTAATCACTCTCTTTTCCTATTCATTACCACCTGGATCGGGAAGGTAGCACTAGGCAAGTTCTAATATTGGCTACCACAAGAAAATATTCAAAATGAAGAGATGTGATTAATACATGCAAATACCCATTCTAAGAATTGCAAATAATCCAGGTTTTCAAAGTTAGATTCTCATGGTTCCCACAACCCTATGTTGTGGGTTTAGCTACTCATATCTTGGCCAAATAAAGAAACAATGAATAGAGAAGACATATTTAATCACTTATCCAAGAAGATTGAAGAACAAGAAAACCCAATTTTTATTGAGAATCACAAGATTAAAAGATGAATTGAATCCACAAGTGAATCTCTTCTCCAAAATTTAATCTCCAAAACTAAAACCCTAAGAATATTCTAATTCCTTACTATCTACTCTATCCTCAGCTGTAATCTATGTAAAAATCTAAAAACTACCGCTTAAATGACCTAGTATTTACTATTTATAGTATTTACAAATAAGTCCCTAAAATATTAGAAAAATTGGTCGGCGCACCCTACGACTTGCAATTATGACTCGTAGCTAGGGTCATGAGTCATAATCGGGCTTTCGTATTCAGCTTTGGATCTTGGACTTCACTATTACGAAACATATTCATGAGTCAAAGTTTGATCTATGACTTGTATTGTCCTCTCGTAGTCCCTCTCTGCAGCATTTGGCCCAATATTGGAGAACACTAGAAATTACTATGAAACATTCTGATACGGCTCATAGAATGATCTTCGACTCATAACTGGGTTTCATGTGGCTGAATTTTAATTTTTGCTCCAATACCGAAAATCTCCACGAGGCCACCTCTACGACTCGTAAACTAGGCTACAACTCGTAGAGGGTCTCATATCTCTTCAAATAATCAGCAAAACCTACAACTTTTTTCAAAATTGTGCCAACCTGCTTTTCCAGTAAAAACAAACAGAAAAACACAGAAACACCATAAATATCGCTTTGAGAACATACAAAATCTCAAGTTTTAGGTATTAAATGTGTTGTATTTTGATAGCACATCAACACCCTTAACTCAAAATTGTTGCTTGTTCTTAATATACGACTCAATCTTACTAGATAACACAGCAACACACAAAACAAAACTTAATAGCATATATCTTGTACAATTCAAGATTAGGTACCCACATCAACTTTTCAAATCAAGATCAGATAGCTATTTTTGCAAACCAAGACATAATGATGCATCTGAAAACACAACTATTATAAGCAAGAGAATATCCATAATCCACAATCACTAAACAAGTCAAGTGCTACCAATGCAATGCAGATGCCCACACAGAAAGAAGTCCCAAGCAACATACTAAATTATGATATCAAGATTAACACTTGGACTATGCAAACATACTCACACTCACAAAGATATTCATGCACATTGACTAATACCATAGGCTTGCCCCTATGCTCATGACTCAGATTTTCAACTAGCCGAACTAGAATCATTCTAGGACTTTCTAGGCTTGTAACGTAGGCTCATGGGGCTTTTGGAGGACATTTTTGGAAACACAGTGACTAAAGACCATCCTTGAACCCTATTTTTCACAACGCTCACCTTACCAACTCGATCATTTCACCTTATTCTCCCTTTTTCTTCGTATTCAAGTTTTTTCGGGTATTTTCTTGTCATTTTCAGCTTTTGCCTAATTTTCATAAATCATTTTTATGGACCATAAGCTACACAACACAGGCAAGAAAACCTCGGGATCAAATTTTAGGGTAGTTATGGACCATAAGCTACTCAAACTTTACCAAGGTTCATAACTGCCCACACTTAATTGAAAAAATGGTACGTTGTCTCAATGTACAATATCAAAATCAAAGTAAATATAAGGGGTCAAAAACAAACATATCTTGGTGTCTAAGCACCTATCTTGGGTTGCATCTGATCATCACCCTCCTATGGGGTAGTCTGCATAGCAGTCAAACTAGATGGGCCAATACCCATCGCTCTATCATGCTCCTAGGCTAGTCTCGACTCCTCGTTTCACCTCAATATCCTCAAGACCATTTTGAGCTCATCCTCTACTTTCTCATCATAAACCTCGGAGATCTTTGGATGCACATGCCTCTCCTCCATCTCATCACCCTCCATAAGCAGTCTTTTCCCGTGGGAAGGCTGTGTGGGATCCTCTAAGGCAAATAGGTCAAATAGCAGCTCCGAAGGTGTAGACTTTGGAACTGTAACTAACACCGCTATGAGGAAGTCACGTCAGCCTTATGTTTTGCAATCTCCTTATGTATAACTGACAGATCTGATGGCTTGGCCTCGTCTAACCTCTTCTGCACCCCATCCTCAAAGGCATCAATGCGAGCATCCATCATAGAAATATGCTCCTAAACAGTAGATATGATGAATGCCTTATATTGATCCTTATAGTGGGACCCCCCTTAACATCGACTGAATCAGGCTATTGGGGCCTCTCATTAGCAGTAGCAGCTATAGTGATAGTCATCAAACCGTCCTGTGGTAGCTCTGGAGCAAACATCTTAGGCATATGAGGAGGTTGTGTCCTTTAAAATGCCACAGGGTTCTCATCAACCTTAATCAAGCTAGACTCTAGTGTATGCAGGGCTAATACCAACTATTCATGATGAAATAATATTTGAACCTTGGACTCTATGCAGAGACTGTAAATCAAGACCTAAAATGGAATGCACGTGGCCTACTTAAGCATCGACTCATGAATTCTCTCTGTTGTGAGTCGAGCCCAGTCAATGTCGTAGCCAACTAAGATGCTGGCAACCAATACCGCTCGCTCTGGTGTAAGTGTGTTATATGCTAGCATAGGACGGATGTGAGATTTGACAATTGCCCACCAAAATTTGGCGGAGAAAGAAACTAAAGCCTTTAATATAGGCTCTGTATATGTGGTGACCCAAGAAGGTTCTTGCCCCTGCTTTGTAATGTAACCGGCCACCCATCTCAATAACTCGATCCTCTGTACCTGATCCTTCGAAATCAACATTGTTCGAGCCTGCCTCAATCTGTAATCAAACTCAGCTGTCGACCTTGAGGGTCTGTACTCAAGACCAAAAAGTACACGACGGATCATCTCCTCTGAAATATTGACCCGCCGCCCTCTCAATAGTACCTTTCATAATCTTGGCTATGTGAGAGGTCTCTTCCTCTTGGGAAGATCATGAAGAATAGTAGATGCATAAGCTGCATAGAACTCCCGTACCATAAGCGGGGCATATCGTCCAAGCTTATCCATCAGCCAGTCGAGCCCATATCGTGTCATCATGTCCTTCAGTCCTAGGACACAGCTTAATCAATCATTAATAACCTAGGGCTCCTCATATATCGACTGTATGGTCTTGGCTTGCCCCTTTGTCTTTAGATTCATTGTGAATCTAGCCCTATTCCCTCGACACCATACCTTCGAGTAGGATCCTGGGCTTGAGAAACTGATGGGGCAACAGAGGACTGGGCATCTCCTCTATCCTGGGAGCCCTCCTCGGAACTAGACTCTGTGCCTAAAGGAGTCATCTGGGTGAAACATCATCACTCTCATCGTTTTCTTCCTCATCAGACTAGGAAGGACTATCAACATGAGCTTCAGTTTGTGTAGATTTTGCTACAGCTCTAGTTTGAGGCACCCCCACCTCTAGATTTGGGTGAACATTAACGACCTCCAATGACTTGTCATCCGAACGCTCCTCATTTGTAGGCTCATCTATGAGCTTCTTTTTAAATGTCTCAATCTTTGAGTGTTTTCCCTTTGGGGCCATATTTCCTACAAATCAAAAATAGGTAAACCATAATTAGTCTTAGCAATAAACAAATGAAAAACAAGAAAAATGCATTGGATTAGTTACGGTCAGATAACATGAGGACTAGTTACGATTTGTAGTTGGAACTACGAGTCATGAAATGGTTCCATAAACCAAATGTACAAAATAAAATAGAACACTAGAAAATGGTACGAAACCTAGTTATGACTTATAACCTAGATTATGGATCGTGAACAGATTTCATATAAAGTTCTAGGGAGCAAACATAAAACAGGCAAGAGTCCACGAGACTTATCTACAACTTATAGAGTGATCTACGACTCGTAGAAGGTCTCATATGATGAATTATTCAGAATATCACATCACTAGAACTTCCTACGAGAGGCATTTATGGCTCACAGACTCATATATGAGTCGTAAAAGACTCCCGTGATAGATATTTTCCAGGTGCCTGATGTACCTCAACTCATCACATAGACCCTACGAACAATTTAAATATAATTCTAGCAGCATCGAAGCAACTACATGAACACTTATATGCTAAGCACAAATTAACCTATACCCTAAACATAATTTCAAAACAAATTTACCCCATCGAATAGGATTTAGCAATCAATACCCTAACATTTCATCCTTCCCCAAATCTACGAGCCGTAAAAGACTCCCGTGACAGAGATTTTCTAAGTACCTGATGTACCTCAACTCATCACGCAGACCCTACGAACAATTTAAATACAATCCTAGCAGCATCGAAGCAACTACATGAGCATTTATATGCTAAGCAAAAATTAACCCATGCCCTAAACATAATTTCAAAACAAATTTACCCCCATCGAATAGGATTTAGCAATCAATACCCAAAAATTTCATCCTTCCCCAAATTCATTCAAATGTATACCTATAGCACCACCCCAAAATCACACACAAAAACCACATAATCACATTCACATGCACTTGGAATATAGTTCAACAGGCACTCAACAAGAGTCAATCACCCTATGATATCGACTAAATCAATATAGCACACACATAATCACATTTACGTGTAACTGAAAATCATTACATTCACAACCCCTAAACAACAATCAATCAAACAAGGAGCATAATATTCCAGGCATTCAATTACAATATCAAGGATATAGCATTTAACTTAGGGTTTGAATAATCAACTGAGTTCATGGCAACCCTAGTCTTTCATTGACAACTCACATTCAAGAAAGAATAAAATGCCCATACACCAACTCATGCACATTCATCAACTCAAACTTTCAAAAATAAGGTAAATTTAGGAGTTAAAGCTAAACCAGGAAACTTACCAAGTGTGTAGATGAAACTGAAAGAGAAAACTGAGATGAATGCTCAATAAACCCTAGTTGCTGGAATTTCTTGCCGGAAACAGAGTTGGTGCACCAAAAATATGATCGAAAAAAGGTTTGGAAAGAGATTTGGGGCAATCATTCGTAATTAGGGTTAAAACATAGGTTAAATTAATTTTGACCCCTTTTTATACTTTATCAGGTTCACGCTTTAAACTCACTGGGTCGGGTCGATGAAACTCCAATCATGACTCGTAGCTTGGTCTACAACTCATAAGTCCTAGTCTTGTAGACCACTTCAACACTTAGAAAAATTTAAACACATAGTTGGGTTCCACGAACCCCATTCACGACTCATAATATAGATTACGAGTCATAAAATTGACTCATAGATTGAGTGTACATTTAACCTGCTCACTGTAACTCTCTACGAGATAGGAGTACGAGTCATAAAGTGTAATAAAACTCGTAAGCCTGGTTGTAGAGACTGCATCAGATGCAATTATCAGCAAAACTTGAAATATTTTTCCTAAACTTGTATGCTCCCCATTAAATGCACTTGTACCTTAAATGCAATAAACGAACGTCAACAATATCAGTCAAAACACAAACAAACAGTCAACTTAAAATTCAAAAACTAAAAATAAACTCAAAACTATGCTAGAACATAAAAATCCCTGGGTTGCCTCCCAAGTAGCGCCTGATTTATTGTCGCGGCATGACTTAGACATGTTGAGTACTCAGAATTCCTCAACTGCCCAAACCTCACTTTTTAATTCATCCGGATGCTTTATAGATTAGCGGATATTTCTTCCTCATTCACCCTAAATCTATGTGGCCAGAATCTATACCCACTATGTCTCTCCCTATGGCTAGAAATGGACTTCCCAAGATAATAGGGACCTCAAAATCAACTTCACAATCAACAATCATACAATTCATCGAGGAATATGAATTTTTCAACTTTCAATAACACATCATAAAGTATTCCCTCTGGTTACTTGAGTGTTCTATCCGATATTAACAACCTCATTCTCGTAGGAGTAGGAGAACCCAAACCATGCTTTTTGAAGATTACAAGAGGCATTAAGTTTATACTAGCACCCAAATCTCATAAAGCCTTTGCAAACTCTACATCACCAATGGTACAAAGGATGGTGAATGCACCAGGGTCTTCCCTTTTCTGAACTAAGGACTTAGTGGTAATGGTAGTACAATGTTGGAGCTCCTGAAAAAGCTCTTCGCTTACCATGGCTTCTTAGTTACCAAATCCTTCATGAATTTAGCATAACTGGGCATTTTCTCCAATGCTTCGATCAAGGGAATGCTGATGGACAATTGCTTTAACATGGTGAGGAAATGTTTAAACTTACCATCCTTCTCAGTTCATTTCAGTCTTTGGGGAAAGGGAGAAGGAGGCCTTGGGACGGTGTTATACTTCTCTAGCTCTTTAAAACTTCATTGCTTACCCCATCTTTGTTGCCCTCTTCTCATTCATTTACGACCTTTTCCGCAAATATGTCTTCATGCACATCTTCCACACCTACCAGTGTCAGAGGATCAATGGTGCTCTTACCTCCCCTAGTCATAACTACCATACAATGCCCCTTATTCTTTGAATTTTGAACCGTATTACTAGGCAATGTACCTTTCTAGCGTTGATTCAATTGAGTAGACACTTGACCAAATTGTTTCTCAAGTTGTTTAATGGCCACGAAGTGAGACTCTATCTTTTGGTTAATGCTTGAAATATTATACTTCATCCCCCGTAAAGTCTCATCTTGTGTCTCGGCCTTTTTCATCAATCGGTCAAACATTTCTTAAATCCTCGAATTACTAGCCCCGGTATCCCGATTATGGGGTGGCACATATGGACCATTCCTAAAACCATCCTTTCTACCCCACTCAGCTTTTGGAACCCTATTCATCTCAAAATAACCACTATCATTATCTCTAAAAGCACCTAGTTTCGACTTTGAGTCCTAGAACCTTGACGCACATAGTTTGAATTGGACCCTTGGGCATTGTTCCGAAAACCCACCACTTGATCACTTATAAAGCAAGCATCCTCATCATAATAATGCTCTTCATACATGGGCTCTCAAGGAGGTTGATAGACTACCGCATGCACTCTCTATTGATTTTGCTTAATCACCACATCTATGCTCGTACAGAGTTGAGCAAGTTGTTGCATGATCTCCTTACTGATCTTAACTTGCTCTGAACCAACATTAACAGCACATGAACTCCTTATACAAGTTCTCTCTTTGCCCCTATGCACGGTTGGTTTTAACCACTTGCTCAATTCTCTTGGCGGTCCTTGTGAACGGTTGATCCAAGAACATGCCCATATTATAGTATCGGCACAAGCTTGACTATTTTCATTGAGGGCACAATACAAAATCTTTACCAAGGCATCATCAACAATTCTATAGACTGGGATGCTTCTCAAACACTTTGTAAACCTCTCCCACATTGTAATAATTAAATCACCCAGCTAATTGCTCAAAATTGTTGATTTGATCTTTTAATTTAAGCTTCATTGACCTCAGGAAGTACCTTTCCAAAAAGGACTCCTATAAATCCACCCAACTAGTGATCGAGCTTTGTGGGAGCTCAAATAGCCACACCGCTGCATTACCAATAAGAAAAAGAGGGAACACACACAACCCAACAACATCCATAGAAAGATTTTGCATACCCATAACACTCTTACAAACAAAAGAAACATTATGCAGATGGCTATGAGGATCCTCAGAAGGTAGACCCACAAACAAACCACAATTCTGAAGCATTTGGAGTAATCCACTTGACATCATGAACTTAGTATCGGTCAATAATGGTGGCAACACTATAGCTCCCATTACGTCTATGGCCATAGGACTCAATCGATATTGAGTTCCATCCATAAGCATTCTCATTGAAGTCCCTAGGTTGTAGCCTATTCTCCAACAGTGGTAGATTGTCAACCCTATCATCAACATCATCATTACAATTCATAGCTTCATTAACCGCAATATTAGAATTCACTTGAGCCATTCTCCTTGCAACCCATTGGATCTCTAAATCAATTAAAGCCAAGGGAATACCGTGACTCCTTATATTGGCCATACAACACCTACTATACCCTACAAAAAAACTAAACAAACAAAATAAAAACAAAAGTAAAATACAAGAGAACTAAAAAATTAACACTTGAATTATACTACTAGTGAATCCAAATCAAAGTCTGACCATATTCCCCGACAACAATGCCATTTTTCTTATGATCACGCTCAAAATACGCCTCTCTTTCAAAGTAAAAGCAATCATCAAAGTAAAAATCTTACCAAGGTTAGGGTTGAATCCCACAGGGAATATGGGACTTTGCAACTTGGTGCACCAATAGACAATTCAAGAATTAACTAACTCAATTCCCAAAAGGGGGGTGGGGTTTGCAATAATTGGTAGAAAATTAAACTAAACTGAAAAAAAGTAGAGACAATCAAATTTGAGAGCAACTTGGGTAATTGTGTTCCCCCTGATTCACTTACTTAATCTCCTCGGATAACAAAATTTTCAATTAGGACATTGCATGCTGGATGGTAATTTAGGTTCTTCCAGCCCTCTTATAAAGGTAAAGGTCAAATTTTACTATAGACTTAGTCGGCCTCCATAGCGTGCCAAACTAACCATTACCCACTGTCCCAATCATGCTATCCTTGGTCGGGTTCGGTTGATTAGACGAGAACACATCATCTAATTTTGTTAACTATTCCCTTTTTCTATTCATCACTACATAGATCAGGATCATGATACTTGGAGGGATTTAATGTTGGCCAGCATTAGAAAACATGCCAAATGAAGAGAAATGACTAATACATATAAATACCCAGCTCAAGAATTGCAAATAATCCTAGTTTTCTAAGTTAGATTCTCATGGTTCCCACAATCCCAAGTTGTAGGTTTAGCTACTCATAGCTTGGGCAAATAAATAAACAATGAATATGGAAGACATATTTAAGCACTTACCCAGAGAGATTGAAGAACAATAAAACCCACTTTTTATTTAGAATCACAAGCTTGAAAGATGTAACGATCCACAAGTGAATCTAATTTCCAAAATTTAGTCTTCAAAGATAAACCCTAAGAAAATACTTTAAAATTTCATGCTCTTAATATGTCTCTCTAAAATTACCTTATTATTAAATAATGTATTCACTTTTAGAAAGGTATCCCCTCAAGATAAAATCAACCCTACTTCACAACTCTTTGACTTGAGTTTGTATCGTTAGAGAAATTGGTTTTCTTGAATCGTAGAAATAAATGAGGGAGGGGTTCATTTTAGTGCAATTTATTTACTTTTATGTTGTTATACATGTTAAACAATCCTTATTAATAATTGTTATGTGTGAAAAAAATACATAAGGTAGGAAAAGAGAAAATTAGGGCAACCACCTTATTGGACCATTTTTCCTTTAAGATGCTTTTGACATAAAATATATTTTCCCTAAAGTAAGTCAATTTAATGACCTTATAAATCCTTATAAACTCTCTTATATACTTATATTTGACAAATATACACGAAATAAATCAGTTCCTTAGAGCAGAGTTGAGAAATTACCAATCCTTTGGTAAGTTGTTGAATTTTGTCTTTAAATTGCATAGTGTATCGTAATTGTGGAATATCTCATTCTATATAGCTTTGTTTTTAGTTTGTAAATATGTTTTGGAATGATAATTCACATACCAACAACTTTTATGCTTAAGTAAAAATCTGAATCTTCTTGTACAGTATCGAAAAAAAGCATGAAACATATTGAAAGTTGTGGCCAGTTTTCTATTTGAAAAGCCTTCTATGTACTATTGTTAGTATTTCAATTATATCTTAATGTGTAAGCTGTAATTTATGGTGATTCTTCTTTTCAACCTCAAGACATGTATCTAAAACTTTTATGCTTATGTTGGGAACTAATTTGGTAGTTATGGATTCAAAACATTGGACGCAAGTTAGAACAAGTTCTGTCCAGAGTTTTGACATAGATATCTCTGGGGTTTTGCCGCTAGTGTTTTGATTATAAATACTTGTACAAAGGGAATTTTGAAGTGATTCTTGATCTTTTACAATATATTTTCATATGACTATAGTTTACATGAATATTGGAGAGCCTAGTTTGTCCATTTACCAATTCGAAATCTAGTTGCGTTGCAATGCAGTAAAGATGTCGAGAAGACTGTGATTTGCAGGAATAGGACTCAACTTTAGTATTTATCTTGTATGTTTCTACATGTTGAAAGTGCTGAATAGTAAATGAACATGTAAATCAGTATTAAGGTGCTCACACTCTTGTATAATCTTAATGAAATTGATTGAACGAATGGATGCGTATTGATCCACTACTTGCACTCGGTAGGGTCGGTTGCGTGATAAAAGGTTCATGTTCGTGTAAAATCTTATTCTCTTACCTTTGTTACCTTCTGGTACATTTGAATATTATCTTGGTATCTTAGCTATGTTCTTCTCATTTTATCTGGTTGTATTGATATATTTTAGGACTTGCAAGGAACTCATTAAATTTGCCCATTTGTATGAATTGCCTGATCACATGACATCCTTGTGGACTTTTTTCTTCTTGTGGTTGTGACTTTGTCATCATTGACATTCCTCTTGTTCGGATCAATTGCCATCTTGATTGTGAATTTTTGGTTCGTCCTAAGTATGAAAGCAGTCCATTTTCTTGCCATATTCCTTGATACATCTTGATTGTGAATTTTTGGTTCGTCCTAAGTATGAAAGCAGTCCATTTTATGCACGAACTAGAAAGCCACCCATAATATGGTTCTTGGTTCTCTTTATAATTGGGTTTTCACCATTCTTGATACAGGGCTTTAATCCTTCTTGATATTGGATTATGTTTGGTGTGATAGCATGACTTACATGCTGGGTAAAACTTGTCATTTGAATGTCTTGTAAAAATTGTTCTAAGAACTCTTGATACTTAGACCCTTAAGTATCGTACTTGAAACTATTGATATATTTGTTCACTGGGCCTATTTACTGTATTCCAATTGTGCTGTCCTTTGAGTTAAGATGGGTAAATTGAGGGATTTAAGGTTCTCAGCTTTTAGCTTTTACACCACCAAGCTTTAAGTTTAGCAATAGTTGTTTCTATCATAGGGAGTACCCAAGATGATGCATGAGGATGACCATCGAAGATAAATCTTGGGAGTTGTGTAGAAGATCACATTTGCATCTAGACATATATATTATAGTAGTTTTGGGATATGTACATGATTCTCCTATTGCATATGTATGTATAAACTTGAAAGGCTACTATAAATTATGGAACCATGGTTTGTAACTTTAAGTTTTTGCTTGTTTTGTTAAATTTGAGCCGACGAGCATGTTTCTATATTAAAATACAAGTTATGTTAAGATGATTGTATGAAACTGAACTAGTAAATTTTATTTTCTTGTATTTTAACATTGGTGATACTTTTCAGCATGCTACAACAGTAGGGGAAATCTATAAATATCTTACAAGATAGTGTTTTAAATTACTTGCAAGGTACTTACGCCAAAAACTTCAATTAGAAATCAACTAAATAACCTTTAGAGCAAAGTCCCATACCTTTAACTATTTTGAATTCATTATTTAATTATGATTAATATGTCATGTGTTAAATTCTTCGTATATTAGTAAGTGTTATGTAAGCTTAGAGCGTACAAAAGTGGCATCCTCCCCGAGGGCTGCCACAAGTATTGGTATCAGAGCTCAGACTTATGATTCTAGGACTTTTGATGTGAATTACTTATATACTTGTCTATTTTGTAAAATGTCCAAGCTATTTTATCAGTTCCTTTAGATGATTAATACTATTTTTGTGCCTGTAAAGTGCATATGCATTATCTACATGTCCCTAATACAATGTGATCTTCTTTTTTGAAGGAATTTAATTATGTCCTCTTCCTCTTATAGACCTATAGAAGCAGCATGGGAAGGATTAGATAACTCTTATTCCCAAACTGGTCCACTATAAGGGGTTGGCGAGTATATCTTGGATCAATACCTCCCCCGCAGTAGTGGGTCTAAAGTGGGACACCAAGGTGTAAGACTTATCCCACATCCTTAGATGAACCATGGTACTCAGGTTGCTTTCCAACAAATGGCTAAATTCTTCCACCACATGGCTGAAGCGATGCATGATCCTAATGGGATAAACTTTGAGATAATGAGAAAAATGGGTGGGGTAGAATTTGAAGGTTCTGTTGATCCCACTGATGCTGAACAATGGTTGGAATGCATGGAGAGGGTGTTTGAGTAATTAGAATGTTGACATGTTGCAAAATTTATGTGTTGTTTCACTATTACAAATGGATGCTTATGATTGGTGGGTGAGTATTCCAAATACCATGGTAAAACCTCCAGTTCTTACTTGGAATGATTTTGTTATGGAGTCTCGTATGAATTATGTTCCATCTGCCTACTACGATGCTAAGAAAATGGAGTTTTTAAGTTTGAGGCAGCGAGGCATGTCTATTGCTAAATATCAACAATAGTTCCTAAGGCGTTCTTATTATGCTGGAGATATTATTAAATAGGAGAAAGATAAGTACAAGGAGATTTGAAGATGACTTAAATAATTCTATTAGAAAGAATGTGGCAATCTTGCAACATGAGAACTTTTGTAAATTAGTTTCCACTGCTCTTACCTAGGAAAGACTTGATAAGGAAAAAGCTAGTAGACATGAAAATAAACTCCAAAAACCTATATCGTATTTCAGAGGTCAATACAAAGGGGAAGGTTTGATGATTCTAAGGCTAGTGGTATTAACAACTCATCTCAATCAAAGCAAAATAGATCAGACTATTCCACAGGTAGCACTCCAAATAATGGCCAAGGTGGGACTCATGTTCCTACGTGAGAACAATGTGGGAAGAATAATTATGGTGTTTGCAGGAGAGCTTCTGGTGTATGTTTTAACTGCAAAAATTTTGATCATAAAGTGAAGGACTGTCCTAAATAGGTTCCTTCCTTGCACACTAAAAGCTCAGTTCAGAAGCCTTCTACTACTCCTCCTCATCAAACCAATAGGGGCTAAACACCAAAAAACATCCAAGCGGCTGGAACAAGTGGAGCAAATCAACCTAGTGGGCCAAGGGCTATGGTAAGACCTTATTCTATGAAACAGAAGGATGATCAAGATGGCTAAGACATGGTTGTTAGTAAATTTCACTTATTTGGCTTATATGCGTTTAATTGTTTGATCCTGGTTCTACACATTCTTATATTTGTTCATCACTCTTTTTTTCCTAAAAATGTGAAATTTGTGAGGCTTGATTATAATGTGCTAGTTGAAAGTCCCTTGGGCTACAGAGTAACTTGTAATCTAATTTACTGAGCTTATCCCTTCATGATTGAAGACCTAGATTAGTCATAGCCCAAGCAATGACTCGTACGCTACCGAGTTGTTTGTAATCATATTTACCAAGCTTGTACCTTCATGATTGAAGACCTAGTTTTGCTGGCGGATTTGGTTGAAATACCCTTCCAATATTTTGATGTTATTATTGGGATGGATTAAATTTATAAATATCATGCAACAGTGGATTGTAGATGAAAGCATGTGACTTTTAAGGACACTGCATTTTCTCATATTATTGTACAAGGTGAAAGATCATTGATATCTAGTATTATTTCTGCGGACTTGGCAAAAACGATGATCCGACAAGGTTGTGATGCGTATCTTGCTCACATAGTTGATATATGCTTGGAGAGCCCTAGTCTTAAAGATATACCTATTGTCTACGACTTTCAAAAAGTGTTCCAAGAAAATCTTCCTGGGTTACCTCCGGAAAGGGAAGTTGAATTTCAATCAAGCTTATTCCCGGATATACTCCTATTTCCATTACTCCTTATAGGATGGATCCAGTAGAACTAAAAGAGTTGAAAACTCAGTTGCAAGAACTTTTTGAGAAGGGTTTTATCCATCCCAGTGTCTCTCCTTGGGGAGCCCCTATTTTATTTGTAAAGAAGAAGGATAGAACTCTTAGATTGTGTATTGACTACAAACAACTCAACAAAATGACAGTTAAGAATAGATATCCACTACCAAGGATTGATGATTTATTTGATCAGTTGAGGGATGCTAATCTATCCTCAAAAATTGATTTGAGATCTGGGTATCATCAACTGCTTGTTAGAGAGAAAGATATTCCTAAAACTGCTTTTAGAACTCAGTATGGTCATTATGAATTTTTAGTGATGCCCTTCAAATTGACGAATGCTCCCGCAATATTTATGGATCTAATGAATCGCATATTCAAGCTATATCTAGATCAATTTGTGGTAGTTTTTATAGATGATATTTTAGTATATTCCAAGGGTAGTGAAGATCATGATAAACATCTCCAAATTGTGTTGCAAATTTTGAAGGAGAAAGAACTTTATGCAAAACTTTCCAAGTGTGAATTTTGGCTAAATAAAGTGACCTTTTTGGGGCACGTCGTGTCAGCCGAAGGTGTAAAGGTGGATTTTAGTAAAATCCAAGCAATTATTGAATGGAAACCTCCCAAAAGTCCAATCTAAGTAAGAAGCTTCCTAGGGTTGGCGAGATACTATAGGAGGTTCGTGAAAGGCTTCTCCATTATAGCCTCCCCTTTGACAAAACTCTTGAAGAAAGAGGAAAAGTTGATTTAGAGTGACAAATGCCAAGAGTTGTTTGAAACTCTTAAATCCTTATTGACACAAGCTCCTGTACATACTCTACCAATGGAGGGGAAAGAGTATCTGATATATAGTGATGCATCGCATTGTGGTCTAGGGTGTGTTCTGATGTAAGAAGGGAAAGTTATTTCTTATGCCTCTCAGAAATTAAAACCACATGAATTGAATTATCCTACTCATGATCTAGAACTTGCTGCCATAATATTTTCCATAAAAATATGGAGACATTATCTGTATAGAGAAAAATGTTACATATTCATGGATCACAAAAGCCTAAAATACTTGGGTACACAAAAAGAGCTGAACCTAAGTCAACGTAGATGGCTTGAGCTCATTAAGGATTATGATTACATAATTAATTATCATCCTGGAAAAGCTAATGTGGTTGCAGATGCCTTAAGTCGCAAGTCCTTTGCAAGCCTGTACTCGAGTCCCTTACCTTTGTTTGTTGAGTTAAGAGTAATGAATGCTTGTATTGCACTTCATTCATTTGGCTCAATTATTTCCCAACTGAAGGCTAAACCCGTATTAGTTGAGGAAGTTAGAAAAGCAATAAAAGTTAGATAAGAAACTCATTTGGTTCAAGATGGAGAAAAACATGATTTTTCATTAACAGAGGAAGGTGTCTTATCTTATCAAAATAGGTTGTGTGTCCCTAATGATGAGAGATTAAAAGGAGAAATCTTGAAGAAAGCACACATTTCGTCATATGTCATGCACCCTGGAGGTACCAAAATGTACTGGACCCTTAAAAACACTTTTGGTGGAATGGTGGAATGGCCTTTGTTTCTGGACTTCCTCACACTTAAAAGAACCATGATACAATATCGATGATAGTGGATAGATTAATGAAAAGTGCTCACTTCTTAGCAATCAGGGTGGATTATTCACTTGAGAGGTTAGCAGAACTATAAATTGATGAGATTATAAGGCTGCATGGAATCCCTATATCTATTGTCTCCGACAGAGGCCCAAGGTTTACATTTAGATTTTAGTCTAGCTTGCGACAAGCCTTGGGTGCCAAGTTAAATTTGAGCACCTTATTTCACCCTCAAACAGACAAGCAGTCAGAAAGAGTGATACAAATTTTAGAGGATATGCTTCGAGCATGCATTGTGGAGTTTGAGGGTAGTTGGGACAAAACTTTGGCTTTGGTAAAATTTTCTTACAATAATAGCTACCAATCGAGAATTGGAATGCCAACTTATGCAGCTTTATATGGATGAAAATACTAAACTCCTCTTTGTTGGAGTGAAGTTGATGAAATAAAACTTACTGGTCCTGAAATTGTGCAGCAAACAAAAGACAACATAAAGGTGATCAAGGATCGTCTAAAGATCGCTTCGGATAGGCAAAAATAACATGTTGATCCTAAAAGCGTGATATCGAGTCTCAAATTGGTGATAAGGTATTCTTAAAAGTATCTTCATGAAAGAAGATTATGAGATTTGGCCAAAAGGGAAAACTTAACCCCTGCTATATCAAACCTTGTAAGATACTTGAAAGAGTGGGACCAGTTGCATATAAATTGGCATTACTGTATGAGTTGGAAAAGTTTCAAAATTTCTTCCACGTGTCAATGCTCAGAAGATATTATTATGATCTCTCTCATTTCCTATAAGTTGAATCTATTAAGGTTAATCAATACTTGATGTATGAAGAGAAACTTGTCGATATTCAAGCTCAGGAAATAATGAACTTAGAAACAAGAAAATTCCCTTAGTAAAGGTACTTTGGAGGAACCATTCAAGAGAAGAAGCCATCTAGGAAAGGGAAGAAGATATGAGGACCCAATATCTGCACTTATTTCGAGTCTAGCATAAGGTAAATTTTGAGATGAAATTTCTTAAGGGGTAGATAGTTGTAATTCTCTTATTATTAAATAATGTATTAACTTTTAGAAAGATATTCCCTCAAGATAAAATCAACCCCTACTTCACAACTCTTTGACTTGAGTTTGTATCATTAGATAAATTGATTTTATTGAATAGTAGAAATAAATGAGGGAGGGGTTCGTTTTAGTGCAATTTATTTAGTTTTATGCAATTATACATGTTAAACAAGTCTTAATAATAACTATTATGTGTGAACAAAATAAATAATGTTGAAAAAAGAGAAAATTAGGGCAGCCACCTTATTGGACCATTTTTCTTTTAAGATGCTTTTGACATAAAATATATTTTTCCCAAAGTAAGTCAGTTTAATGACCTTATAAAGCGTTATAAACTCTCTCATAACCTTATATTTTATAAACATACATGAAATAAATAAGTTCCTTGGAGCAAAGTGGAGAAATCCCCTATCCTTTGGTAAGTGCTTGAATTCTATTTTTAAATTACACAGTGTGTAGTAATTGTGGAATATTGCATCATATATACCTTTATTTTTAGTGTGTAAATATATTTTGTAAAGCTAATTTAAATACCTACAACCTTTATCTTTACGTGAAAATCTGAATCTTCTTGTACGATATCCATAAAAGGCGCGAAACACAGTGAAAGTTCTGGCCAATTTTCTATCTAAGAAGCCTTCTATGTACCGTTGTTAGTATTTTAATCATATCTTGATGTATGAGTAGTAATTTGTGATGATTCTTAGTTATTTTCAATGCCAAGACATGTATCTATGTCTCTTATATTCATTTTGTGACCTAATTTTGTAGTATGAATTCAAAACAGTGGACACAAGCTAGAACATGTTCTGTCCAAAGTTTTGATATAGAAATCCCTGGGGTGTGCTATTACTTTTTTGATTATAAATACTTGTACAAAGGGTATTTTCAAATGATTCTTTATTTTTTGAAATCTATATTCATATACCTACAGTTTTTATGCAAACTGGAAACCCTAGTTTGTCCATTTACCAATTCAAAATCTAGTTGCATTTCAAGGCAGTAAAACTGCCACGAAGACTATGATTTGTAGGAATAGGACTCAATTTTGTCATTTATCTTGATAGTTTATACCAGTTGAAAGTGCTGAATATTAATTGATCATGTAGATGAGTATTAAGGTGCTTACACTCTTGTACAATCTTAAGGAAATTGATTGAAGGAACAGACACCTTATTGATCCACGACTTGAACTTGTAGGGTCAGTTGCGTGCTAAAAGGTTCAGGTTCATGTAAAAACTTGTTCTTGTGCCTTTGTTACCTGCTGGTACATTTGAATATTATCTTGGTATTTCAGCTATGTTCTTTTTATTTTATCTAGTTATGTTGATTTATTTTGGGACTTGCAAGGAACTCGTTTAATTCGCCCAGTTATACAAATTGCCTAATCACTTGACATCTTTGTGGACTTTGTCCTTCTTGTGGTTGTGACTTTGTCACCATTAGCATGCCTCTTGTTTGGATCAATTGGCATCTTAATTGTGAATTTTTGGTTCATCCTAAGTATGGAAGTAGTCCATTTTATGCACGAACTAGAAAGTCACTCTTAATATGGTTCTCGGTTCTCTTGATAATTGGGGTTTCCCCTTTCTTGATATAGGGCTTCGGTCCTTCTTGATACTTAATTATGATTGGTGTGATGACATGACTTATATATTGGGCGAAACTTGTCATTTGAATGTCTTGTAAAAATTGTTCCGAGAACTCTTGATACTTATCTTTAAGTATCCTACTTGATACTATTGATATATTTTTTTAATGGGTCTATTTATTCTATTCCATTTGTGCTGCTCTTTGAGTTAAGAGGGGTAAATTGGGACATGTACATGATTCACCTGTTGCATATATATGTATAAATTTTAATGGCTAGTATAAATTAAGGAACCATGGTTTGTAACTTTAGGTTTTGGCTTGTTTGGTTAAATTTGAGCCGGCGAGCTTGTTTCTACATTAAAATACTAGTTATGTTAAGATGATTGTATGAAATAGAAACTAGTAAATTTTATGTCTTTGTATTTTAACATTGGTAATACTTTTCAGTGTGCTAGAACAATAGGGGCAATATATAAATATCTCGAAAGATAGTGGTTTAAATTTCTTGTAAGGTACTTACGCCAAAATCTTCAACTAAAAATCAACTAAATGACCTTTAGAGTAAAATCCAATAGCTTTAAATATTTTCAATTCAATATTTAATTATGATTAATATGTCACATGTTAAATTCTTCATATGTTAGTGAGTGTTATGTAAGCCTAGAGCGTACAAAAGTGGCGTCCTCCCGTGAGGGTTGCCACAATCTCTCTACTCTCTCTAATCTGTGTAAAAACTTGCGGCTAAAAACCTAAAATCTACTATGTATAGTATTTACAATCAAGCCCCAAAATTAATTAGAAAAACTGGTTGGCGCCTGATATGAATCACTGTTATGACCCATAACTCATGACACGAGTCGTAATTGGGCTTTCGTGGTCAATGTCTTTAATTTTGGACTTCACTAATGTGGAACACCATTATGAGTCATAGTTTGCTCTACGACCTGTATTAACCTCTCGTAGTCTTCAGCTATCTTTATTGGTCAAACTTCAATCAACGCTGGAAATCACTGCGTGACATCCCTTATGACTCATAGAGGATACTACGGATTGTAACTAGGTCTGGTGTGGCTGACCTTCATATTATCAGATCTTTCACTTTAAGCACTGGAAATCCCTACGGGATAACCTCTATGACTCATAGCCTGAGCTACGACTCGTAGAGGAGCTCGTATGTCCTAAAAAACCAGCTAACCCTGCAACTTATTCCAAAATTATGCCAACCTACTTTCCCTGCAAAAATACACACAAAAACACATAAAAAACTATAAAATTCACATTGAGAATACAAAAAATCCTAAGTTTTAGGAATCAAATTTTCTGTATTTTGACAACACATCATCACTTGAGGACAAACAATAATTTTAAGTTGTGGGTGGTGATATTTTGTAACAATATAGTACTTTTGATAATTAAAACTTAGGATTTTATGTGTTTGCAATATGAGATTTATGGGTTTTATGTGTTTTTCGTGTTTAGATTTGGCAGGATTATAGGTTGGCTATGATTTGGGGCAAAATTGCAGAAGTTGCTGATTTTGATGATTTACGAGAACCTCTATGGAACGTAGAGCATTCTATAAGTCTTTGGTGGGGGGGCTCTTATGACAAATTCTAATGAGAGAAGATTTCTAAAGATCAACTCAACAAGACATGCATACGGGTCGTAGAGCATTCTACAAGTCATATAGATAGATTTCGTGAAGATGTCCAATGAGGAACAATTTGATTAATATGAAGCCTATCAACATGTAGTACAAGTCATAGACTAGTACACAAGTCATGAAGTTATGTCGTAGAAGAGAAGTACAAAATTTTAGTAGCTGATTACGAGACCCTGATTATGAATCGTAAATCACACTATGAGTCGTAGAGAGCTTTTGTAGAGTTTCCCGACCAATTTTTTCTAATTTATATAGGACTTAATTGTAACTACTATAAAAAGTACTTTTACTTTATTTTTCAGAGGAGAACGTCATTATTTAGAGTTTTTTAGGATTTATACTTCGAGAACTCAATACTTGAGAGAGAAAAATGTGATAAAAGACTTGTGGCTAAATTTGATCTTCAATCTTGTAATTCTCATTTACCATGGATTTTTTTGGGCTAAAATCAATTGTGTAAGTGTTTAATTATGTTTTCTCAACTCATAATTTCTTCATCTACACGTATTATGAGTAGCTAAATCCACAACTAGGGTTGTGGGAATCATGAAGAACTAACAAAGTAAACCCGAATAATTTATAATTTTAGATTTGGTATATACATATATTAATCAATTCTCTTCATTTTACATGTTTCCTAGTGGTGGAAAACATTAGCACTTGCCTAGAGTTACTGACTGGACCAAGATAGTAATGAATAGGAAAAGAGATTGATTAACAGGATTCAATTGATGTGTTCTTATCTAATCAACCTAACTGGGCCAAGGGGAGGTTTTACTAAGACTTATAGGTAATGGTTAGTATTATACACTATGGAGATGGGCCAAGCCGTATAGTGAAATTTGCCTCCCACCTTTGACCAAAGGAATTGGTGAACTTAAATTACCAACTTGCATACTATACACTAGATAAAAATTGGATTATTAGGTGATACTAAGTTGGGGAATCATGCGAAACACAATACCCTAGTTGCTCTCTATTATTGATTGTCTCTTGTGATAGTTATTTTTATTTACTTCCTTATAGATTATTGCAACCCCCCCTTCGGGGAATTGAGTTGGTTAACTACTTAGATTGCTTATTAGTGAATTTGTCTTGACTCTACATATTCTCTATGGGTTCGACCCTAACCTAAATTAGGTTTTATATCTTGACAATGACCTCTTTATCATCTAAAAAGGAGGTGTAACTTGCATGACATCATGCATATAAGGTAACAGTGTATTCTATGGAGAATATGCAGGTACATGGCTAAGTCAGCCATTTTTGGTTGAGAAGAGCATGAAAGAGTCTCTACGACTTGTTTTATGGGTTGTAAAATTATTTACAACCATACACCATCTCATAGAGATTTCTAGTGAGAAGAAAAATTGTGTATTCGAGTCCACGAGCCAACTTTATGATCCATAGATAAATCTACGAACTGTGAATGGGTCTTAGGATCCTAGGTATATTTCTTGAAATTTTTCTAAGTATTGAGGTCTCTACGACCAACTCTATGAGCCATTACTCTATGACACGTAGACTGGTCTATAAAACCCAATCCTGAAATCTAAGGTTTGGATGTTCTACGAAACTATGGTTTACGGGCTGTAAAACACTCTATGACCCATAATTGGGGTTTGATAGAGTCAAGGCCCATTAACTTTCAGCACCCGATCAAGGGATAAAGAATGTGGTCAAATTATTTAGACCTCATTTCTAACCTAAATTTAAAATATACCCATCCATCCCTATCCCCCACGCGATTCTGACTACCAACGGCAATCGTACACATTTTTCTGGTGAATTTCTAGCAACCTAGGGTTTAGTGCCCATTCACCTCCTTCATTTTCTACAACTTAATCACAGGTAAGTTTTTGATTAATTCAAAAACCTTTAATTTGCTATGTTTTGTATGATTGAATTGGAAAATATGTTGGAAATGGTAGTTGGGACTTGAAATCTACGTTTGATGTTAATATGTGTTAATTGAATTTGCGTTGCCCATGTATAAATGTTTGTCTAAATTTGAAATTGGGTACTTTTGCCTTGTTTGAATGTTTTGAATAGTTTTTGGTGCCTATTAAATCACCCCCATGTGTGTTGAATAGATATTGTGCGAAAATTGGTGGGTGATGCTACAAGTGCGTGGATTTTGTTGAAAAATTGCCATATAGGCTAAGAATAGTTGGGGAAACACGCTTGATCATTTCTGATGGAGTATATGTGTTGTATAACATGTTGGGGTCATAGTTGTGGTATGAGAAACATGTGGGTGTGTGTGTTTTTGCTTCTTTATTGGTAGAATACTCATTGAAAAGGTCATTTGGGGTCCGTTGTGATAGGTTTAGAAACTTAGGTAACTAAGTTTTCTTGTTTACGAGTGGCTTTTATGGCCTATGGTTATTCCACGAGTTGTAATTACCTAACATACAAGATTCCAGAAACTTGAAGATTCTAAATATCTATCAAAAGAGACCTTCTACAAGTCGTACATCACTTTACCGCTCGTAGATAGGTCTCATAGATCTTTTCTTGGAATAGATTTACTCACTGGAAATCTCTATGGCCAAGTCTACAAATCATAAACCACTGTACGAGTCATACCTGGTCTCATAGACTTTTCTAGTGATATAAATAGTCTGAACCCTATTTTATAAAAGTTCTTTGCAGATTGTAGCACCAACTACGGCCCGTAAAGATGCTTTCATAGACCCTTCTGCAACTTTCGATTGAAATATTTTGTATTTCAGTTTTTGATTTGTGGGGCTAACCAAGGTGCATAAATGTTCTTGTATCAGGTATTACGGCCGCAAAAGCCAAATTGGATGAGATATGGGAGCCCTCACGGTCCGTGTGAGGTCACACGGCCAATGTGGGGCCTCCTTAGAGTGATCAGCCAAATTGGATGAGATCCAAGCTTATGGAAGAGGCTCAAAGATGAGACTTTAGATGATAAGTAGACCTCGACTCCAAGCAGATCAGTAGAGGAGCTGGGCATCAGCCCGGACCTAGAGGCTGATCAGCCACAAAATAGAGCTGCAGTCAGGGTTGGGCAGACTCAGGCTCTCTTTGTCCATACTCTCTAGTCAGATGAGGGAGGCAACGATGAGAGCGACTTATCCCAGATTACTCCATCCAGAGAGGAGTCCAGTTCTAAGGCAGGCTGCGAGGACATATCAGATACAAAGTCTTCCATATTACCTCAATTATCTCCTCCAAATGCTCTTACTAATCGGTGGTATGTCAAGGGCAGATATATATGGAGGGCCAGCAGCAGAAAGAGCAGGGCAAGCTAGCCTGCTCCATTTATGAGGAGCCCCCAGTTATCTCTAACAGACTCGATAGTGTCTCCGGTCTCGAGGACACGATGATTCGCTACAAGCTTCAGTGGCTCACATACTCTCTTGGACGATACTTTCTGGCCTTAGTGAGGGAGTTCTATGCTTCACATGCAGCCATGGTGCACAAAATTCTTCCAAAGAGGAAGAAGCCCCTCGCTCACCCCAGACTGATCGAGATGAGACTGAGGGGCCGGCAAGTGGATGTATCAGAGACCACTATCCGCCGGATGCTTTTTAGACCGAAGTCCCCTGCCTTAAGATCTATCAAAAAGTTTGACTGCGGGGTGGGGCAATCAAGGGACCCCTAATTATAAGAGATCCAAAGTGACGATCCAGCTTAATGAGATGGATGGCTAGTTATATTACTGAGCAGGGTCTGAAACCTACCTAGGTCACCACACACTTAGAGCATATTATCAAGGCTTCACTCAGTTTCCTCACCATGTTTTTGTGGGAGGTTTTTCATTCACATATTTGACCTACTCTTACTGATAATACATTGATGCCAGAGCACACGATATTGTTTGCCAGCATCTTAGCTTGTTATGACATTAATTGGGCCTCCCTCATGGCCAAGAAAATTCATAAGGCTGCCTTAAAGAGGCCTACCTCCATCCCATTCCCTTGCTTGATATATAGGCTCGATCTAAAGTCGAGGGTAGAGAGCTTGCACTAGCTAAACCAATTGATTGTGGCCTAGTGTACATTGGATCCCAGCCTAATCAAGGTTAAAGAGAACCTAGTGGCACTTTGATGAGCACAACCTCCTCCTATGCCTCAGATGTTCACCCCAGTGCCACCCCCTGAGTGTTGACAAACTACTATCGCCACTGATGCTGCTAGTGAGGAGAGACCCCACAACCTGAGAGATGAGAGGAGGGGCACCACTACTTCCATCTCTGCATCACAGGCCACGACTTCACAGGCTACTCTCATGGGTATAGTTTATGTGTCCATCGCATCTAATCAGGCCTTAACAAAGAGATTATCTCACACTGCCATAGTTGACTTAGCTTGTTGATTAGATCAGGCAATGGCTCCGCCAAGCCATTTCACACTCAAAGGGTCATATATAGGCATTCACGGTCGCTACTATTTAGGACTATATCTCTATCATAGATTTCTTGTCTTGATGCTTTCAAGGAAACGGTACAATAGAGCTTGAATGAGGCCTGACCATTACACTTGTTGGCCCTGCAGATAGAGATCCAATGACTTTGGGCCAAGATGATAGTAGCACTAGCATTACTGATTGCACTACTAACAACTGTGCCTCCAGTACCGATAGTTGATCTTTTTTCTCTTAATGAGCCTATCCATCCTTTCTACGGGAAGAGATCCCACTAAGATGATGATCCAGGCGATACTCGCTTACATACGGGTCTTACAGAGCAGGAGATGCTTGAGTTTGTCTTGAGAAGATTAAGACAGGAGGAGGAGAGACGACATGCTTAAGAATATGAGAGCATAAGGGGTACTGGCTCCTCCAGATGGAGTTTTACTGCTAAGACAACTTCTCCATAAGAGGAGAGTGGCCAGACACGGCCAGACATTAGCGCTTAGGCACCCAAATATGCTTTTTAACCCCTTTATGTTTTATTTTGCTCTGATTTTGTCTATTGGGTTCAATGCACATCTTTTTTTATGGGGTGTAGATAGGTATGGGCCTCAATGAAGTCTGAGTATCTTGAGTCAATAACTACCCCAATTTTTTATCCAGGTTTTCTTGCCTGTGTTCTTTTTTCCCATGGATATTTACTTTCTATTGAACCTGTAAGGACCCAAACTTTATATGACCATAATGAAGCATGGAATTTTGGTTCTAGAAAAGTTTTAGACCAAAGTGACAATCCATGGGAGCCCTCACGGTCCGTGTGAGGTCACACGGCCAATGTGGGGCCTCCTTAGAGTGATCCTTGGCCTTAAGAGGAGTGTTTGCCTCATAAACATGGAACTTTAACTAAGGCACACCACACATGGACCCCTCATGGCCCGTGTGATGCGTCACTGACCGTGTGGTGGCCTTGCTCTTAAATTTCTACTGTTTGGGACCAAGGCATTTGGTATGGCTCCCTCTCACGGATCATATAAAGCCTCACGGCCCATGAGGCCCTTCCGTGTGGCATCCAGAGTGCAATTTTTTCTAAGTGTTGGATCACCATTTTGGAATTTCATCATGAAGAATTTTTTAAGTGAAGTGCGACAGTGGAGTACACGGGTCGTTTGCCTTGGTTCGGCCCGTGAAGTCAACCGTATGCGTGTTGGCATCAAATTTTTCTAAGTATAGAATCTTTAAGTTCAAGATAAGTTCACTTTCAAGCCTTTAATTAAAGATTATTTATGTGATTTAAGGTCATCATAGGTCTGCTACATCAAGCCAAGTTCAAAGGAATTCAATTGGCAAAACTTTGCACAAGAGCCGATAGAGGGTCAACTTTAAAGGGTCATAAACCTTAGCTAAAAATGAACTGAGTGGCCCATGAACTATCATTTTAATCTCTTTGAGTTAGATTTCTAATGCATATGGTTTCACCTTATTTAGAGTTCAAATGAAGAAGTTATGCCCATTTTCATAAAGCCCGTCTATGTAGTTTTGCTGAAAATTGACTAAGTGAAGCTATGCGGGAGGGTTGCACGGTCCATGAAACCGCGTACGGACCCTGAGACCTCCTCACTGACCACTGACAAGGAATGTGATTTTTGCTTTATTATGGTTTTTTTCTAATTGTGGCTCTTCCTAAGGGTCTTTTATGACTTGCTATGCTATCTTAAGACCTCCAAATAACCTAAACCCTATTCTTCTCATTCAAATTTCATCCTTACACTTAGGAATTCTCTCAAAGACACTCTTAAGAACTCTAATGGGAATTTTACTTTGGGAATCAAAGGAGTACACATTCCTATTCAAATTTCTTCTTGGAATTCCTTCATTAGCTAAGGTATGTGGGTTTTGATCCTTGGTTCCTCCAATCAAGGAGATCCAAATCTTTTCAAGCAATTTTCCATGAAACTAGGCTTACTTTAAAATTGGGTTTTCATTGTTTTGATTTATTAAATCTAATTGACGTATGGGCTGTACTTTATTTATGAGTTTAAGTTACTTTAAGCCCTATTATGATAATTTACATTGATGTTATGAAATTATGAACATGCATGTCCCTTTTAAGCTTGATATATACATGGGTGATTTAAATTACATTTTAAATATGGATTTACATTAATTTCCTATTATAATGTTGATTTTAGATTGAATCTCAATTACCCATGTCATATGCATTCATGAACATTGGATTTTATGGAAATTATGAAGTAGGTTAAGCCCAATTATATTTTTATGATATGATTTTGATAAGATATTGATTATAGAAAGAATGTGATCACACATATCTCTAAGATAATGGCTCAAGGATCAATTATGGGTGTTTACACCACTATGTTTAAGGGAGCATCGATAAAGGTTTGAGTCGGACTGGGCTATCTCTCGAGAAGGTGCTCCAAAGGAGCTATCCTTATGCATAAAAGTATTATATGAAGAATGTTTTGGATTTTTAGCCTATTATACATGATTATGAAGAATGTGATTTGGCCTTTAAGCCTAGGAATGCATGTAAACGATTTGAAAGCTTATGCCTCTTTTACAAGCACGTATATATATGTGTTCTAGTGGGATGATGACCTAGCATCAATGGATTGGATTTCGGGGTGGACTATCCCTAAGGGTCCATACTCCTTTCCTCAAACAATGTGGCTAATATAGGTATATATTTATGCCCCAAGGGGGAAAAGAATGTTAGGGATCTACTTCTGGCAAATAGGTCACTTTTTATCCATTATGGAGGAGACAACTGGGTTCTAAGGCATAGTTCACTTGGTCTTATGTCGGTTATGGTCCCATCGTCAATATATATAAAGTATTTCTACATTCATGCATCCTGTATCTCATGGCATATTGATATATATTATTCCTTTGTTATTCGACTCTTTTTATATATTTACCCTTTTCATTTAACATCTGATTGTAGGTTTGATAAGTCATATGGATTGGATGCTCTCATACTTAGTACATTCAAACATACTAATGCATACTTTTTCCTACATGATCTAAACATGTAGGGATCGGAGACTACCTTCATCCACCATACGATGGCTAGATTGGATCTTGACATAATTGTTGTGTTAAGTCATATCTTTCAAGGATAAACTACCATTCCTCTACTATGATGACTTGTCTATGTTATTTACTTTGAGGGTGACCCCAGGAAATGTCTTGGCCCCAATCCTATCCTATGATTAGAGGCATTGTTGGACATCTTGTAGACTCTTGTTGGATCTATATGCTGTGTGCTGTATTTGGAGCTTATGATCATGGTTATCTATTTAATATGACTATCATGGATTGGTTATGGGAATTATGACATGTATGTATATTTGAAGTGGAAATGTGGAAGATTCTTAATGTCGTATCGCCCTTATAGAGTGAGGCATACTTACTCGCCTCTTAGTTCTTATGTGTTATGTGCTATGTGAATCCATGTTAATCCTTATCTTTATGACATTCCCATAGTGTGAGTCCTACTTTTCCGTCTCATAGAACTATATGTTTATTATTTATATGCACTTCTAAACCAATGACGTGTGAATGGATGCTATGAGGCTTGTTTGGGGACTCTTGGGTTCACATTCGCCATGTCACTCCTAGGCCCTAAGTTCGGGTTATGACAGAGATGGTATCAGATCACTTGGTTTATAAATGATCCTCAGAGTCCAACTTTCTACATCAAGTAGAGCCTTATTCATGGGTATGAAGTGCGCCACATTAATGGGTAGGAGGCTACAAGGCATTATAGGAAATGTTTCACTTTTTCATGATTTTTATTGTGTCATAGAACCTATCATAAGATTTCCCATCTCCATCCCACCCTACCAAATACGTAAAGTTTCTTTGGGCTCGTACTGCAATATAGGCAAGGAAGATATTGTAGCTAATCCTATAAATGTGGTCAAAGGGGAGTTTGTAAAGGATGTGCATTGTTTGATAAGCTTACTCCTTTGGGTATTTGAAGTTTTCTTGAGTTTATTGTTTATTATAGATGGTTTGTTGAGGGTTTCTCATGTATTGTATCTCCATTGACCATGTTGAATCAAAAGTAGGACAAGTGTGTACGGTTGGGTGAGTGTGAGTACACTTTTCAAACATTAAAAGACTGGCTTACATCAGCTCCTGTTTTGACTTTACCAGAAGGCTGGGATGGGTTAGTGGTGTATTATGATGGTACTCGGATTGTGTTGGGTTGTGTACTTATGCATTATCATAAGGTGATGGCTTATGCATCAAGGCAATTGAAGGTGCATGAGCGTAAGTACATGACTCCTGATCTTGATAAAGCGGTGATGGTGTTTGCTTTGAAATTTGGAGACATATTTGTATGGGGTGCATATTGATATCTTCACCGATCATAAGAGTTTTCAATATGTGCTCACTCAAAGGGATCTTAACTTGAGGTAAGGGAGATGGTTGGAACTCCTTAAGGGCTAGGAAATGAGTGTACGATATCATCCCAACGAGGCAAATATTGTAGCGGATGCTCTTAGTGGGCTATCTATAGGATGTATGGCTTATGTGGGTGAACGGTAGGAGGAGTTGGCAAAAGATGTTTACTGTTTGACTAGATTGGGAGCTAGGTTGGCTAGCTCTAATAATGGAGGTATTCATGTTTAGAATGGAGCAAAATCTTTTGTGGTTGTGTTGAAGAGGTTGATTGCCAACAAGATAGAGGTTTTCTCCCAAGGGGGAGATGGTGTAATTAGGTACCAAAACCTATTGTGTGTTTTAGACGATGATGGTCTTAGAGAGATGATCATGAGTAAAGCCCCTAACTCTTATTATTCTATCCATCTGGGGCCTACTAATATGTATCGGGATTTGAGAAAGGTGTATTGGTGGCACAATATGAAGAAGGATATAGCCAAATTTGTGTTCGAATGTCCTAATTGTCAACAAGTGAAAGTAGAGCACTAAAGACCCCATGGTTTCACTCAAGATATTAAAATTTCTACTTTTAAATTGAAGGAGGCGAACATAGATTTTGTGGTTGGCTTGCATCAAACCCGAAAGCAAGTTGATTCAATTTGGGTTATTGTTAACCGATGACTAAGTCGGCTCACTTCTTATCGATTGAGACTACTCCCAATGTTGAAGATAATACCAAGTTATGTAATTTGGAGTTAGTTAGACTGGATGGTGTGCCTACTTTTATTATGTTGGATTGTGGTACCAACTTACTTCTCACTTTTTGAAATCATCTCAAAAAGGGCTTGGACCCAAGGTGAAGTTGAAGTACATACCACTTTTTATCCTTAATCGATTGAGCAAGTCGAGAGGACAATTTATACTTTGGAGGACATATCGAGGTCTTGTGTTTTGGAATTGAAGGTTAATTGGGGTGATAATCTACCACTTATAATAGGTTTCATGGTAGCATTGGTATGGCATCATTTGGGGCTTTATATAGTGGAAGTATAAATCTCCAATGAGGTTGTTTGAGTTAGATGAAATGAATTTTATAGGCTTGGAGTTAGTGTTGGAGGCTATTGAAAGGGGTGAAATTTATTAGGGAAAAGTAGAAGATGGTTCAAAGTCACCAAAGGTTTTGATTGGATGTTGGAAAGAGGGATCATGCATCTTTTAATGGTGATTGGGTAGATATGATGGTATCACCTATGAAAGGCATGATGCATTTTGGAAAGGAGAGCAAGTTAGGTTCCCCGTATGTAGGCCCTTTTGAGATTGTTGAGAGGTTTGGGAATGTGGCCTATAGATTGGATTTGCACCTGGGTTTGAGTTCTATTCATTTAGTTTTCTATGTGTCTGAGTTGAGGAAGTTGGTTGGTGATACTAGTGCTATTATGCCTCAGGAAGGTGTTGAGGTTGAGAAGAACTTGCCCTTTGAAGATGTTCCAGTTGAAATTTTGCATAGGCAAGTGAAGCGGCTTCGTAACAAAGATGTGGCTTTGGTTAAGGTAGTTTAAAAGAATCAACATGTGGACAGTACTACAGGGGAGGTAATGTGGTACATGGTTAGAGGTGTCATGACCCAAGCCTAGGGTCTAGACATGACCGGTTAATGGGGAACCCAAAGGAACCCCAAACAAACCTCATAGAATATCATTACACATCCTTGGTCGCGAAAGCAATTAGAATGACAATAAGAGATAAATGTAAACAAGGGGAAATTGGGACTAAGGAGAAACTTCCATATCATAAACATCAAGAGTCAAGCTCATAGAATAGTTACATAACATATGCAACAACACCTCTACTACATAGATAAGAGCTGGGGCCAAGACAAAGCAACTGGGCTAACCCTCATAGTCAATAAATAAGTCAAAGAGAAAGTCATAATACATAACAAAAGATCATAAGTAACATCCCCAAAATGGAGGACTCACCAAAAAGCTTGAGTAAAACCGTGCTAGCCACGTGGGTGGAGATGCTCAAGCGGGGCTCTAGTTTTTATATGCTGATATCATATAGGCATAAAGTATCTGTTAGTACATTGGAATGCACTAAATATATAGGATGCAATGCGACAAGAGATAGACAATAATCAAAATGCATAATCATAGCAATAAATAGTAAATTAGCAACATAGCATGCATGAACAATGCTTAAGGTAAAACATGCTTGTAAATCATGATCAAGGAATGTAACTCATTATGGAATACATACTCAACCCTTTCTTACCAATCTTCATGAAATGGACCAAATGTCCCCCATTCACCTTACGGTAACCTTTTTGGAGAGTGTTATCAATACCCCTACCGTAGGACATAGTCTTTTTGATAGATAGTATAAGAAGTCCCCTAATTTACGATAAAATCTTTTGGATAGGAGCCATGATTCATTCTACCTTATGGCATGGCCTTTTTGATAGAATGTTTAGACCTTACAATATGATCTTTTCAATGGGAACCATTAGTCCTTATACCTTACGGTATGGCCTCTTCAGTAGGGTGTCCATACCTTATGATATGATCTTTTCGGTAGGAACTATTCATTATTCTACCTTACAGCATGGCATTTTTGGTAGGGGGTCCATACCTTACGATATGATCTTTTTGGTAGAAACTATTAGTTATTCTACCTTACAGCATGGGCTTTTTAGTAGGGGTTCCATACCTTATGATATGATCTTTTCAGTGTGAAATGATAGTATAAAACTATGAAATATAGAGATGAAATCATGCAAAAAAATTTATTTTAAAACCATCAATCAAGACCTTGCAACATCCTCAAGTAATATACATCAAAACCCCTCATCAAATCTTACAATAGATCCAAGATTTATAGCTCAAAACACAGCAAAACAGTCACAACATTACATAACAATAACATAGTTCATAGACATATTAATACTAGTAACCCATTTATAAAATCAACTTTAAATTATGCAAATTAAATAAAAAAGAGATTAGGGCATCATGGGTGGAAGAACCCAATGGCTAAAACTGACATACCTTGACTTTGGAGAGTTTCTTGAAGAAGATTTCAAATAGAGATTTGAAGCTTGAATGAAATCCTTAGATCCAGAAAGAGATTAGGACACTTGAATCTTGAGGAGGATTTGGGCCTTGACTTGGTTTCCTTGAATTCCCACAAGACTTCTTGAAAACCTTGAGAATGAATGGATAATTTGATGAAGATTATAGAAGATTTTGAGAGGTTTTTGGGTTATTTTTAGTGCTCGAAACGGCTACACAATGAGGGATTTTTGTATATATAGGCATAGGGTTATTGCCTAATTTCCTTGGAGTAAAAAGAATAAATTTTAAGAAGTTTTTAAACTAGTTCGCATTCGGACCTATCGCAGATAGCTACTATTTTTTTAAAGTTTCACCAAAAATTATTTTTCTTGGCACGAACAAAATATACCTTGTAGGTACTTGTTTTCCCACACAACGTTTCCCTCTGAATGAGAATATGAGGTCAAATTTATGAAATTCTGCATGGATTTTGAGATATTAAAAAAAATGTATCATAGGGTCTTTTCGAGTTACATGGAGGGGTGTTTAAATATTCTCGATTTGAGATATAAGGAAATTAAGATTATGGGGGAATTCCTAGGCAAGTATGAGGCATTCCAAGATGGTATCCCTATCTTTTCCAATCTCCTCAAGCCTAAACTATTAGATTCTTCCTTTTCCAACTGGTCCTAGTTCTTTCACTCTAGAGTGTCATGACATGACATGTATACATGTGTACGACAATGACTTTAATGAAGTTTTGAATGATTTAAATAGGTTTTGGTATGAGTTTCAAAGACTTTATATTTTTCAAATGACGAATTATGCATTGTACCTTGTGTTTGGAAGTTTAATGTTCTATTCCAAGCCTTTCAAGCCTTGGTCGACCACATTTGAGGACGAATGTTACCAAAAAGGAGATGATGTAAGGACCCAGACTTTGTACGACCTCAATGGAGCTTGGAGTTTTAGTTCCAATGTTCCCAAGGGAGAGATGATGTAAGGACCCAGACTTTGTACGACCTCAATGGAGCTTGGAATTTTAGTTCCAGAAAAGTTTTAGATCAAAGTGATGCTCCATAGGAGCCCTCACAATCTGTGTGAGGTCGTACAACATGTTTAGGGCCTCCTTGGAGTAACCCTTGGCCTTAAGAGGAGTGTTTGAATCTTAAACGTGGAATTTTAATTAAGGCATACCACACATGGACCCCTCATGGCTTGTGTTATGCTTCACGGACTGTGTGATGGCCTTGGTCTTAAAATCCTACCGTTTGGGACCAAGACATTTGGTATGGCCCCCTCTCACAGACCATGTGGTGCCTTACAACCCGTGAGGGCTTTCCATGTAGCATCCAGAGTGCAATTTTTTCTAAGTGTTAGATCACCATGTTAGAACTTCGTCATGTAGAATTTTCTAAGTGAAGTGGGATGGAGGAGTACACAGGTCATTTGCCTTTGTATGACCGGTGAAGTTAATCGTATGGGTGTTGGTGTCAAATTTTTCTAAGTATGGAATCTTCAAGCTCAACCTATGTTCACTTTTAATACCTTAATTCAAGATTATTTATGTGGTGTAAGGTCATCATGGGTCTCCTACATCAAACCAAGTTCAAAGGAATTGCACTGGCTAAACATTTCAGAAGTGCCGATAGAATGGTCAACTTTAAAGGGTCATATCTCTTAGCTCAAAATGAATTAAGTGGCCCACGACCTATCAAATTGAATCTCCTTGAGTTAGCTTTCTAACGCATCTAGTTTCACCTTATTTAGAGTTTGAATGAAGAAGTTATGGCCATTTTTAAAAAGCCCATATATGCAGTATTTTCAGAAAATTTACTAAGTGAAGCTATAAGGGAGAGTTTCGTGATCCGTGAAACCTTGTACGAACCGTGAACCTCCTCATGGACCCTGGCAAGGAATGTGATTTTTTATTCATTAATGTTCTTTTTGAAATTGTAGCTTTCCTAAGAGTCTTTTATAACTTCCTATGCTATCTTAAAACCTCCAAATAACCTAAACCCTATTCTTCTCATTCAAATTTCATCCTTATAGTTTGAAATTCTCTCAAAGACAATCTTTAGAACTCTAATGGGGATTTTACTTTGAGAATGAAGGGAGGACTCATTTCTCTTCAAATTTCTTCTTGGAATTCCTTCATTAGCTAAGGTATGCGGGTTTTGATCCTTGGTTCCTTCCAATCAAGGAGACCCAAATCTTTTCAAGTAATTTTCCATGAAATTAGGCTTACTTTAAAATTGGGTTTTCATTGTTTTGATTTATTAAGTTCAATTGATGTATAGGTTGTACTTTACTTATGGTTTTAAGTTACTTTAAGCCCTATTATGATGATTTACATTGATGTTATGAAGCTATGAACATACATTTCCCTTTTAAGATTGATTTATACATGGGTGATTTATATTACATTTTAAATGTGGATATAATTATCAATTTACTTCAATTTCATATTATAATGTTGAATTTAGTTTGAATCTCAATTACTCATGCTAGTCCCACATCATTCATGGCATATGAATTCATTAACATTAGATTTAATGGAAATTATGAAATGTGTTAAGCCCAATTATATTTTCCTGATATGATTTTGATAAGATATTTGTTATGACAAGAATGTCATCACATATATGTCTAAGATTATAGCTCAAGGAGCAATTATAGGTGTTTACACCACTATGTTTAAGGGAGCATTGATTGAGGTTTGAGTCAGAGTGGGCTATCCCCAAGTGTCCATTCTCATTTCTAAAGAAGGTACTCCAAAGGAGCTATCCCTATGTATAAAAGTATTACATGAAGAATGTTTTGGCTTTTTAGCATATTATGCATGATTATGAAGAATGTGATTTAGTCTTTAAGTCTAGGAATGCATTTAAACGATTTAAAATCTTACGCCTCTTTTACAAGCATGTATATATATGTATTCTAGTAGGATGATGATCTAGCATCAATGGATTGGATGTCGGGGTGGACTATCCCCAAGGTTCCATACTCCATTCCTGAAATAATATGGCTAGCATAGGTATATATTTATTCCCCAAGGTTGAAAAGAATGTTAAGGATCTACCTTTGGCAAGTAGGTAACTTCTTATCCATTGTGGAGGAGGCAATGAGGTTCCAAGGCATAGCTCACTTGGTCTCATATTGGTTATGGTCCCATCCTCAGTATATATGAAGTATTTTCTCATTCATGTATCTCATGGCATATTGATATATATTATTCCTTTGTTATGTGATTCTTTCCATATATGTACCCTAGTCACCTAACATCAGATTGCAGGTCTGATAAGTCATATACATTGCGTGCCCGCTTACTTAGTACACTCAAGTGTACTAATGCATACTTTTGCCTATATGATCTAACCATATTGGGACTGAAGACTATCTTTATCCACCATATAATGGCTAGATTGGATCTTGAGATAATTATCGTCGTGAGTCCTATCTTTTAAGGATGAACCACCATTCATCTACCTATGATGTCTTATCTTTTTTATTTACATTGAGGGGGAGCCTGGGACATGTCTTGCTCCCTATCATATCCTATGATTAGAGGCATTGTAAGACATCTTGTAGACTCTTGTTGGAGAGATATGCTATGTACTGTATTTGGATCTTATGATCATGGTTATCTATTGGATATGGCTATCATGGATTGGTTATAAGAATTATGATATGTATGTATGTTTGAAGTGGAAATGTGGAAGATCCTAAGTCCCTATCTCCCCCATAGAGTGAGTCATACTTACCCGCCCCTTAGTTCTTATGTGCTATGTGCTATGTGAATCCATATTAATCCTTATCCCTATGACACCCCTATAGTGTGAGTCCTACTTTCCCATCCCTTCGAACTATGTGTTTATTATTTATATGTGCTTTTGAACCAATGACGTGTGAATAGATGCTACGATGCTTGTATGGGGACTCTCGAGTTCCGATTCGCCATGTCACTCCTAGGCCCTAGGTCCGGGTTGTGACAAAACCATCATGTTTAGGATGTTTAGATAGTATTTATAGTATATAATACTAATACTTATGGAATATAGCATATTTTTTTGATTTAGCTTGAAAAATTATACCCACCAAAAATTTGATTAGTAGTTAGATAGCAACAATACATGTTTAGGTGTGTGGCAATGTTTGTTCAGATAAGTGAGGATAAATTGAGATAAAAAGCATGATCTGAGAGTCTTTTGTTAATAATGTATGTAGTGTCATGTGAATGTGAGTTTAAATTTCTAGATTCATGTGTTTTGTGCTAATTCAGAACTTGCCCTGTTACTTTAAGTTAGACTGTTGACTAATTGGATTAGGAAAGGATCTTAGGCCATTGTTCTTAATAGTCCACTTAGCCTAAATAACCAACCAAAATTACAATATATCCCTTGTTCCTAATGTTTGAGCCTAATATGTACCTATTCTTTGAAAATACCTGATTAACCTAGTCTTGTTAGTTGTAAAATCCTGAAATGTGCCCTGGTCCTTCCTTGAACATTATGCACCTTGACTGTTGTAAAAAGCCTAAGTTGAGGATTGCTACCAAAAGTGGCTTTAGTTCAGATGATGGATATTGTGTACCTCAACAAAGGCATAAAGCCTAAGTTGAGGCTGGCTGGTGTAAGGGTGAAATAAAAAAATAAGGAGGAGGAGTTTGTGATACAGAGAAAAAGGAAAAAAATCATGTACAGGGTGCAAGAAAAATACGTGATGCCTTAGTTGTGAGCTAAAAAGAAAATACAGTGTAAAAGCAAGGAAAAAAGCTGAAAAATAGAAAGAAAGCACCCAAAAAAACTTGAAATAGGAGAAAGGGAGAGTGAGGTGAAAATAATAGAGTTGGTAGGGCAAAAGTGTAGAATAAATATAGTGTCAAGGAGGGCCTTTAGTCACTATATTCCTAAAATACCATACTAAAGTCTCTTGAGCCTATGTTACAAACCTAGAAAGTCCTAAAGCGATCTTAGTCCAGTTAGTTGATGGTCTGAGCATGAGTATAAGGGAAATCCAATGGTATTAGGCATGATACGTGAATATCTTTTGGGAGACTGAAAGATTTTGCATAGTCCGAAGGTCATACATGAGAACATCATTGAGTATCCGATATGAGACTTCTTTCTGTGAGGGCACTTGCATTGCATTATTGGCATTAGACTTTTTCAATGATTGTGGATTGTTGATAGTACTCACTTATCATATTTTTGTTGTCACATGCACTGGTCTTTATTGATTTTCCAGGCAACTATCTGATCCTTTTTTGAAAAGTTGGTGTGGGTATTTGAGTCTGAGATTTATATGATGTATGTCATTAGGATGAGGTCATGTTTTTGTATTATCGATAAAGATTGAGTCCATAGCTTGAGGACAAGCAACAATTTTAAGTTGAGAGTATTGATGTGTTGTTAAAGTATAACACTTTTGATGCTTAAAACATGGAATTTTATATGTTTTCAATGCGATGTTAGTTGGTTTTATGTCTTTTTGTGTTATATTTGCAGGATTACAGGTTTGTCCTTGATTTTTTGAAGAAGTGTAGAAGTTGCTGAATTTTGCTACTATACAAGACCCTTTATGGGTTGTAGATCATGCTACAGGTCGTAAAGTGTTTTTTTGAACAATTTCAGTGAGGGGCTATTTTTTAAAGTTAATTTTACGAACATGTAAATAAGTCATGGAATGATTTATGAGTCTTAGAAGATAGTTCATGCCCGGAGGATCAGAGATTGGGACTTTCTAAATATACATCAGACAAAACACCCTTATGGGTCTTAAACTACTTTATGAGTCATAGAGGGGTGTCCTAGACTTGAAATCCAAATTTCCAACAGTTTTGTAGGAGACCCTCATTATGGGCGATGGAATGCAATATGACTCGTAAACCTCTTTCGTATGATGTGCCGACTAGTTATCCTATTTCACTTTGGACTTGTATTTTACTTATTATAAATAGGGTTTTTTTGGTAATTTTTCATAAGTTTTTTTCCTAGTACTCAGAGAACTCAGTAATTAGAGGGAGAAACTTGTGAGATTACTTTGAAGAGTCTTTGAGAACACTTGTAGTTGAATTTCATCTAAAGCTTGTAATTCTTATTGAAGTTGGATTTGCTTGTTCTTAATTCTATTGTGTAAGTATTCAATTATATTTTCTCAATCCATAATTCTTGCATATGTACAAAGAATGAGTATCTAAATCCACAACTAGTGTTGTGGGAACCATGAATCACCATAGCCTCATCTTCCAATCTGGAAAGGTGATCAGCAACCTGATTTTCGGACCCTTTTCTATCAATCAATTCTGGAAACCATGAAAACTAACAAAGTAAAATTGAATAACTCATAATTCTTGAAAGTGTGCATATATGTATTAATTAACTCTCTTTTGTTTGCATGTTTTCTGATGGTGGCCAATATTAGAACTCGCTTAGTGTTACTAACTGGACCAAGTATTAATGAATAGGAAAAGAGATTAATTATTAGGATTCAATTGATGTGCTCTCGTCTAATCAACCAAATAGTGCAAAGGGGAGGTTGTATTGGTACTAATAAGTAAGGGTTAGTAATGCATACTATGGAGATGGCCCAAGTCACATAGTGAAATGCACCTCTCACCTTTGACCAAAGGGCTTGATGAAGTTGACTTACCATCCTACATGCTACACACTAGAAAAGGATTAGGTTATCCGGTGATACTGAGTTAGGGAATCATGGGGAACATAATACTCTAGCTTCTCTCCATATTGATTTCTCTCTTGACTTAGTTAGTTTAGTTTTATTTTCTATTGGTTATTGCAAACCCCCCTCCTTTGGGGAAGTAAGTTGGTTAACCACTCAAATTGTGATCGTTGAATTCTCTTGAGTGTTCATATTTCCTGTGGATTCGACCCTAATGTTCGTTAGGTTCTTTTTCTTGATAGTTATTACTTTATTCTCTAAAAGGAGGTGTAACTTCATCGACATCACATAGCATAAGGTAAAACCTTTAATCTTATAAGGTAAAACCTTTAATCTTACATTCGCATATAATCTTAATTTAAAACACGGTGGGTTCATGCTAAAAAGCTTAAAAGCATGAATTCGGAAAGTAATATGCATAAATGAGAAAGATTATGATAATTTAAAAAACATTCAAAACAACCCACCATGACCTTAAAATAACCCTAGTTAGGGAAACCATGAATTTCAACCTAATAATCATCATAAATCATGACATGGTGTTAGTATACTTTAAATAAATAGAAATGTATCATAAAATTAATAATTTAAAGCATTTTCATGAAATTCTATAATATTCATAACTTGGAAACCAAGTAAAATAAGGAGGAAACTTGAGGTTTGTGGTGGGAAGGTCTCCACAAATCAAACCTACATATTTTCTTGTGATTTGTTGAAGCAAATATGAAAAAGATGCAAGAAATTCTAAAACCCTAGTTTCTTTTCTTCACTTGGCACATTGAGATATCTTTGAGGATTATATATTTAGGTTATTTTTAGAATGGGGGAAGAAATGAGTTTTAGGAGTAATAGGCTTGATAGGTGCTAACTTGGGGCCTAAATGATGCATCATAGGTGTACCATACTAGGAAAGTTAAAAACTGCCACTTATAAAATCTGCTGAACCCAAACCATGAACCCTTGATCACGGGTTGTAGTCCAGATCATGGGTTGTAAAATTGTGTCTCATCATGTCAAAATTTGGAACCATTAGAAAAGCTTCTAAAACTCAATATATGATCAAATTGACAACTCATAAATGAATCTATGGCTGGTCTTTCTTTTCGCACCTTGAACTTTAGAAACCTATATTCCAGTAACTAGGACTATCATTCTTAGACCACTAAATACGACCCTTATAACCCTTTACGACCTGTAAACTCCATTAGTACATTGGTGGTCCCCTAACTTAGGGTACTAGAATTTTCACCCTTGAACCTCAAGCACAAAGTATGGTTCGTAGTTTCATTTATAGATCATAAACATTCTTCATAAACCATACCTACACTTGGAAATATTATCATACATGCATCCTTAATGCATGTGTAAGGACCCAGACTTTGTAAAGCCTTAGCGATGTGTGGAAATTTGGTTCTGGGAAGTTTTTGACAAAGGTTTGACCACAAGACCACCCTCTACGAGCTATAGAGTAGTCCAAGAGCTGTGGAAAGGAGCCTTAATGTGGCCCTTGGCCTTGTATGTAGTGTGCCTAGGCTAGTGGTGTAGTTCAAGACTAAGTAACCCTATACTAAGCCCTTCACGGCTCGTGGGGCTCACCACTGGCCATGAAGTGGCTTGTGGTAGGAGCCTTGGGCTTGAAAACAATGTTTTGACTAAGCCACCTCACACACAAATTCCTTCATGGGTCCTGTAGCACCACACTGATTGTATGGGGTCCCGTGAGGGTGCTGGTCAATAATTTTTCTATGTATGGAATCACTATCTCAGAACTTGGCCAGTGAAACTTTTTCTATGTACTGTCTCACGGGAAGCCATATAGCCTGTGTGACTTCACACTAGCCGTGAGGCTTCTTGATGGGACCCCTGGCAACTCTATGAAGCTTGTTTCATCATTGAATTTCTCGTAATTTAGGCTACTTCCAAGGGTGATTTTTTACTTTCTAACCTATCCTAAACCCCTGAAAAGAACTATACTTCTCTATTCTTATTTAAATTCATTCAACGCACTTAGAATATTCAAATTCTCTCATCTAAAGAACTCCTCTCATGTGTGACATTGGAGGATTAGCTTGGAGACCAAGAAAGAGTATTCTTCTTCAATAATTATCTTGGAGCTCAAGGAGTGATCTTCTTCTTCAATCAATTTCTTCTTGATTCTTTTTAATTATCTAAGGTATGTGTGATTGATTCATAGTCCTTTTCAACCATGAAGACCCCAAACTCTTTTCAATTTTAATTTATGAATTCTAAGCTTACTTTGAATATGGGTCTTTTAAATTAATTATTGATTTGATTCAATTGAGATATGTGCTATGTTTAATTGATGTTTTAAAAGTAATTTAAGCCCCAATATGTTGAATTGCATTGATATTATGAACGTTTGAAAATGCTTGTCCCCTTCTAAATGTTGATTTAGCATAGATAATCTCAAGTATGATTTAAATGTGAATTTATTCATAGATTTACTTGGATTTCATATTGTATTTTTGATTTAAGTATGATTCTCTATTGTCTAGGTTATTCTCTCATCATACATGGCATACATATGCATGAACATTGTTTTTCATGAAGTTATGATATGGGTTAAATCTCCATTGTGATGATAATTATGTTTTCTAAGCTAAGTATGGGTATGACAAGAATATGATCACATAATATCTATCATATGTCTCTTTGAGCAATGATGGTTGTTTTACACCAGATGTATAAGTATGAAGGAGCTATTCTAATATATGAAAGTATGACATGAAGTATGATTTGACTTTTTAGCCTAAGTATGCATGATTATGAAGTATGTTTAATTTTTAAGCCTAAGTATGCATTGTTATGATTTGACAAGACTTATGCCCCATTTACAAGCACATATATGTATATATATTCCAATGGGATGATGACTTAGCATCTAATGAGGTTGTAGGAAGGGAGGGCTATCCCCTAGGGTCCTTAATCCTTTCTCATAACTATATGCGAAATATAGGTTCGTATTTATGCCCTTTTTTAGGGATGATTATATATGGATCTACCTTTGTTAAGTAGGTCACCTCTTCATCCATTATGGAGAAGGCGACAGAGTTCCATATTATAGGTAACTTGTACTCATGTCAGTTGTTGTCCCATCCCTATTATGTATAAAATATTTTGACATTGATGCATCATGGATTTCAAGGAATATTGGTATATTATTCTTTCTTATACTTCTTTCTATATGAGCCCTTGTCATCTAATGTTCAATTCAGGTTTAATAAGAGCATATGCATTGCATGCCTACATACTTAATACATTTGAACATACTAACACATACTCTTCACCTACATGATCTAACCATGTAGGAACCAGAGACTATCTTCATCCACCTCTTGATGGTTAGCTTGCATTTCTTAGAGTTGCTTGTGGTGAGTCCAATCATCAAAGGACAAACCTCCTCCTATCTACCTATTATGCTATTCACTTATGTTTTTATTTTGAGGGTGAGCCTGGAACATGTCTTGGCCCCATCCTATACTATGACTTAGAGGCATTGTTGGACAATATTTAAATTCTACATATGGATTCATGTAATGTTATGCTATTTGCTCATGAAGTTTATGACTATGTTTTTCTCTTGACGTTAATGATGTGATGATATCTTTATTATGAGATAAGAAATGTTGAAAGTCCTGAGTCCTTTCTATCCCCATAGCGTGAGTCATACTTCACTCGGCCCTTACTTACTTTGTTCTATGTGCTATGTGAATCCATGAAAATCCCTATCCATGTGACATCCTAATAGCGTGAGTTATATTTTTTCATCCTATAGAACTCTATGTTAATGTATTATTTTACATTTCCAAGTTGATGATGTATCTGTAGATGCTATGAGGCTTGTTTGGGGAATCTTGGGTTCCCATTAGCTATGTCACTCCTACGCCATTGGCTCAGGTCATGACAGCATGAGCCTGATCTACGTATTATGAAGTGAACCATGGGCCATAGATTTGGCTCACACAATTCCTTGGAAATTTTTAGATTTCTTTACCCCCTGATCTTTTCATACTTTTTAATATGCAGGGCCTTACAATATTTGTCCCTTGGGAACATTTATCCTGAATGTTCTAAAAACAAGCTCTAAAGAGTAAAGAAGCAATCAACAATCCCAAATCCATGCAAAAATGCAACTTAAACACTTTTTCATGGGGAATTTCAAACACATGCTTCAAATACCATTTGTATGCTACCTCATTAAGATATAATTAAGCATGGATGACATGAAAACTGCCTAAACCCCTGAAAAGAACTATACTTCTCTATTCTTATTTAAATTCATTCAACGCACTTAGAATATTCAAATTCTCTCATCTAAAGAACTCCTCTCATGTGTGACATTGGAGGATTAGCTTGGAGACCAAGAAAGAGTATTGGTGCTTTCAACTAATTGATTCCTTCACAGGACTTTAATGAACGTAAAATCTATTTTTCTTAACCTCTTGACTTGCCTATCAAAGATCCCCTCTGAGACTTCTTCATAAGTCAAGTTCTCTTCAACATTCACCACTTCCTAGGGTACAATGGAGCTTGGATCACTAACATGCTTCCTCAATATAGAAACAAGGAAGACCGAAAGAACCATTTTCATTTTTATAGGCAATTCTAACCCATAAGCAGTTTTACCAATTCGTCTTGAAATCTAGTAGGGCCCTACATACCTAGGTCTTAATTTCCCATTTTTTCCAAAATTAACCACACCATTTATGGGCGAGACCCTCCAATACACCAAATCATTAATTGTAAATTCAATATCTCTCCTCCTAATATTGGCATAAGACTTTTGCCAACTTTGTGTCGCTTTCAATATTTCCATTATCAACTTCACCTTCTCTAAAGCTTCTAAAACAAAATTCAGACCTATCAAAGCCATCTCTCCCACTTCAAACAACCCAATCGAGGATTTGTATCACCTTCCATATAAGGCCTTAAATAGTTCCATCCTGATGCTAGAGTGGTAACTATTATTGTAAGCAAATTCAATGAGTGGAAGATACTCATCCCAACTATCCTTGAACTCCAACACATATGCTCTAAGCACATCCTCCGAGGTTTGAATGGTCCTTTCGTCTTGACCATCCATTTGTGGGTGAAATGCAGTACTAAGCTTGATTTTAGTACCAAGGCGCTTTTGTAAGGATCTTCAAAGGTGATAGGAAAATTGGGCACCATAGTCCAAGATGATGGATAATGGAATGCCATTCAACTTAAACTAACTCATGGATATATAATTTTGCATAGTCTTCTGCACCAAAGTGGTCTTAACCGACAAGAAATGAGTCGACTTGGTCATTTTATCAATAATGACCCAAATGGAATCATAGTTCCTCTTAGTCTTTGGCAATCCAATCATGAAGTCTATATTGATCTCTTTCTACTTCCAAGTAGGGATTTCAATGCATTGGGATAGGACACCCAGCCTTTGGTGCTCGACCTTAATGTGTTTAAGATTATGACATTTGGCCACGAACCTTGCAATATCGCTCTTCATACTACTCCACTAATATAATTCTTTCAAATCCCTATACATTTATGTAGAAATGGGATGAATAGAGTAGAATGAATGATGAGCCTCTTTCAAGATGAAATCCCTCAATCCATCAATATTCAGGACACATAACTTTCAAGATATCAGAGGACACTATCTCCCCCTTTTGAGGAAACCTCTACTTTACCTTCTTTCACCACGACCTTCAATTCTACAAAAGTAGGATCAAGGTCTTTCTTGAATCTAGCCTCCTAATTCAATGAAGACTTGGAATGTCATTGAAATGACCCCAAAAAGTACACGAAAATGTGCCTTGGAAGTAGCCAGAATCATAATTTCCATATATCTCAAAAAATCATAATTAGGGGGACACATTGAGCGGAAAATGGCTCTAATCCCAATTTTAGAGCAACCATAGTGTAATTTGATTTTTTCAAGTTTGCATAAATTGGTGGCGATCTGCGATCACAATGCACAGCCATTGTGGACTAGTGTAAAATTGCCCTTTTCAATGGGTCCACATCGCAGACCAGATGCAGACCTGTACATTTTGTTGCTAGTGATTTTTATCTTAATCCAAGGCTTTTAGGTCTTGGGCCTAAGTCTTCCCATGGGAAAAAATATGTATACTTAGCCATGTTTTACCTTCATACCATACAAGACATTTCCCAATACTCTGTCAAACACTTCGACAAATATTTTACTCAAAATCAAGGGTTCCAAACTCATCTGAATCTTAAGGATTTCACTCAAGCTTCAAGTCTCCATTTCTAATTATCATCAAGAATTCTCCAAAGTCAAGGAATGTAGGTTTCAACCATTGGGTCCTTTCACCCATGCTGCCCAAGCTTCCTTCTTACACAAATTTCATGTGTCTAAGTTGATTTTACTTATGGGTATTCTATTATGAATTTGACTATGAAATGTTTTGGGGTTTTGTCAAAGTGTGACTATTTTAGCATGTTTTGAGCTATGAATCTTTGATTTATCTTGAATTTGATGAAGGATTTTGATGTATATTGTATGATGGTGTTACCAAGTATTTGTGGGATGATTTACTTCAAGTTTCTTGCATGATTTTACTCTTTAATTGCATGGTTTTACACCAGCATTACATACCCACCAAGTGTTTGATAAAATATCCGGTTTAGGGATCTTGAGCCATTGGTGTTCTATAGCATGACCTATGACTTGTATGACTTTATGATGATGAAAGGATGGTATAAATGTTATCATGCATACCATATTGCTATATGCCTACTCATTGCCTAAATATGCATTTCAATTATCTTGCCTATCTCTTGTTGCATTGCACCCTACATACTTAGTATATTCAAATGTACTAACATATACTTTATGCCTACATGATGTTACTATGTAGGAACTAGAGCCCTACTTGATCATCCTTTCCTCCACGTGGCTAGTGTGATATATCTCAAAGCAAGTTGGTGAGTCCTCAACTTGAAGGACATACTTCTCTTGATTTATGCTATGTATAGACTCTTTTTACCTTATGGCATGTTTTGATTATGAGGGTGAGCCTAGTTGCTTGTCTTGGCCCCCGCTAAGTTCTATGTTTAGAGGTGTTATTGGAGAAGTTATGTAATGATGTTATGAGCCTTGACTCTCTCTTGATTCTACGATGTTCTATGATATGAAAAATGTTCCACAACCCCATTTATCCCTATTTACTATCTTATATTGTCTTTTTATTACTTCCGTGAACAGGGATTTGTACTGATATATTAAGAGGCTTGCTTGGGGTCCCTTCGGGTTTCCTAGGCACTGTGTCATATCTAGGCCCTAGGCTTGGGTTGTGACAGTCACGATGCAAGCCTAGGTCCTAGACATGACATGATAACAGAGAAGTTCGAAGTCAACCTAAACAAACCTCTTAGCATATCATGTACACATCCTTAGTCATGGAAGCAAAATAAGACAATAACAAGAGATAACTGAAGAAAAGGGAAGCTGGACTAAGGGAAGTCTTTGATTATCATAAAAGCATAAAAAAAGTCTAGATCATACCATATACAACATAGTATCCAACAACACCTCCACTTTAGAATGGACCGTGGGCCAAAAAACTTCCTGGGCTCATCCTCATAATAATAAATATCCAACATAAGGAACAAGTCTTATTATAGTATGAATGAAATAGATATTGTCCTCGGAGTTGATGACTTATCAAAAGCTATCTTAAAAAACTGAACTAGCCAGGTGGAGGAGGCTGATCTAAAGGAGCTCCAGTCCGTATATGGTATTATCATGTAGGCATAGAGTATGCATTAGTACTTGGAATGTACTAAGTATGTGGGATGCAATGCAACAAGGACATACGCCATAATATTCAAAATGCACTATGCGTTAGTACTTGGAATGTACTAAGTATAGGGGATGCAATGCAACAAAGACATAAGCCATACTATTCAAAATGCATACATATAGTCAATGGATATAATCTCAATATGACTTGTATGAGAAATACTTGAAATAAAATATGCATGTAAAATATTTAGCTTGCATAATATATCATACATATGTTGGATGAGAGCTTAACCGACATAGAACAAGTGAGCTATTACTTGGAATCTAAGGCATGATACCCTTTTGGTTAGGTGACGAGGAATGACACCCCCTTGATGAGGTGGTGGGGCATGACATCCCCCGGCAAATTGTGGTCTACTTGCCATGTAAACCAAACATAACAACATGATAACATGAACTAGATAGATCCACTAGTAAAGCCCATTTAGGGAAATAATATCATCCTATGATGGCACATAGTTTAGAGACTAAAGACTTTATATAAGGAACCCTTGAGTCGAGCCCCCATCTTAAGCCTCAATTAGTGCTAAGTCTAATCCCACGGAATACTTGAAATAATGATACTTCAATCATAACATGAATAACTTGTAAGAGACATGATAACATGACATGAGTAACTCATTACATGCTTGACCTCTTCTAGTGAGCTTACTTGAACTTGAATATGAGGGTAAAATGATAATCATGCTTGACCCCTCATCTTGACATGAATAGGTCACAAGAGAATAAAATCTTGAAATAGGGCTCAATTTGTCACTTGTAAAATCATAGATGCTTTTTTTATGAATTCAATACATGCTTGAAAGTCCTTAATCATTATGAAATCACTTGACTTGTAAATCATATAATAGTTCATCAACAACTTGAGAATTCTTGTCATGTAATTTCATTAAACACATGGTGGGTTCATGACACTTATTCAAATTCATGCAACTGAAGAGTAAAACAAGAAGAGTAAACTCAATTTAAATCAACTCACCAATATTGTAGTAAAAGCCTTATTTAGAGTATCTTGAAATTCACCTCAAAATTCACAATAGTTTATAGTTTTCATAGTTCACATCATGCATAACGTCAATAGATTTAACTCAACTCATAGTATGAGATTAAAATAGATACTTATGTATAATCAATAAATACTTGATAAACCCCATCATACTTTACGCTCATAATTCATGATAAGAGATACCTATAAGTAATACAACTTGAAATCATGCAATTTTCATAAAAGGGAAGGTTGGGCTCCATGGATGAAAGAACTCATGGATGAAGACCCAAATACCTTAAACCTTGAATTTCTTGGAATGAAATTGAAGGAGAATTGAAGACTGAGATGAGTTCTTGATTTTCAAAATTCATCTTGAAATCCTTGAATTTGAATAAGAAATCTAATAAAGTCTTAGAGAGGTTTTAGTGAGGGTTTTGTTAGTTCTAGAGTTTTAAATAGCTAAGTATGGAAGGCTTCATATTTAAATGGGCATTGGGTTATGACCCCAATTCCCTTAAACTATGTTGGAAAAATAGGGCAAGAACTACACTGGTCTGTGCCCTATGCGCGACACACAGTAGTCGCAGAGGCAATAACTATACTAGTATGCACCGCAGGTGTGTCGCATCCTAGGTGCGCACAGCCACTGGAATTCATAAAATTAGGGAAAATTATTGTTCGCTATGGATCTTTAAAAATCCAAGTGACACCCATTTCCCACTTAATTGTACCCCTTGATAAAGAATATGAAGTCGGATTTCCAAAATCACGCAAGGATTTTAAGATGTATGGAAATTACGATTATGGGACATTTCGAAGCACATGAGAGGTGTTTTAATATCTCCCCCTTGGGAATATTCATCCCCGAATGTCAAAGAAACATTCATAAGAGATATAATTTATTAAGACTTCAGCCCGACATGAATGTAACAAATGTACTTAAGCATCATTTTCAAAAAGTCCCAACATGAATGTCAAAAATCACCATAAACCTATTACCATGAACATGAATGAATGCAAAAATGACATGAGGACTGAAACTTAAGACTTGAAATCATAGATGGGACTTAAATTATTACCTTCAGCTTGAATAGAGTGGAAAAAGTATGGATATTGCTTTCTTATGTCCTCTTTGGCTTCTCGTGTGGCACTTTAAACTTGTTGATTCGTCCAAAGGAACTTGATGGATGCTACAACTTGTTTTCTCAACCTTTTTCACTTGTTTATCAATTATCTCTACCGGGACCTCCATATAGGTAAAATTATCCTGCACAACATCCATAACTTCTAAGGGCACTATAGCACTTGAGTCACCAACACATTTCCTCAACATAGACACATGATAGACCAAATGAAGGATGTTTATATTCGTAGGCAACTCCAATTCGTAGGCAACCTTAACAACCCTCATCGAAATTCTATAAGGTCCCAAAACCTTGGGCTCAATTTCCCTTTCTTGCCAAACTAGACTACACGCTTCATGGGTGAGACCTTCAAGAAAACCCACTCACCAACATTAAACTCAAGGTCTCTTCTCCTCATATCAGAATAAGACTTTTGTCTACTTTGAGCCGTCTTCAATCTCTCCCCTATCAACCTTACCTTCTCCATAGCTTTCATAACCAAATCCAGCCCTAACAAGGCAATCTCCCCCATATCAAACCACCCAATCGGGGATCTATAATACCTATCATATAAAACTTCAAAGGGAGCCATGTCAATACTTGAGTGGTAGCTATTGTTGTAAGAAAACTCAATAAGTGAAAGATGTTCATCCCAACTACCCTTAAACTCCAAAACACAAGTTCTAAACATATTCTCAAGAGTTTGGATAGTCCTTTTGGCTTGGCCATCTATTTGAGGATGAAAAATCTTGCTAAGCTTTACCTTGGTACCAAGACCCTTTTGGAAGGACCTCCAAAAATGAGAAGTGAATTGAGCACCATGATTCGAAATGATAAACTAGGGTACCCCATGCAATTTAACCAACTCACAAATATATAACTTGGCATAGTCTTCAGCATTAGAAGTTGTTCTAACCGGTAGAAAGTGGGCCGACTTTGTCATTCTATCAACAATAACCTAGATAGATTCAAAGTGTTTCCTAGTCTTTGGCAACCCAACCACAAAATCCATGTTGATCTCTTCCCATTTCGAAGTAGGAATTTCTATGTCTTGGGCTAGGCCACCTGGCCTTTGATGTTAGGCTTTCTCTTGTTGGTAATTGTGACAATCGGCTACGAACTTGGCAATATCTCTCTTCATACCACCCCACCAATACACCTCCCTCAAGTCTCTATACGTCTTTGTGGAATGAGGGTGAATAGAATAGGATGAACTATGGGCCTCCTTCAAAATCTACTCCTTTAAGTCACCAACATTAGGCACACATAACCTATATTGGTACCTAAAGAAACCATCTCCCCCTTCGGAGAAAACCTCCACTTTACCATCCTTCACCAAAGCCTTCAATGCTTGCAAGGTGGGGTCAAGGTCTTGTTTTGACTTGACTTCCTCAATCAGAGAAGATTTGGAACAATCAACAACCACTACACAACCATTTTCAACTTCATTCAACCTAACCCCCCAACCTAGCTAACCAGTGAACTTCTCTAGCCACCTCCTTGTTACCAATACCAATATAAGATAGACTACCCATGAATACTCTACTTAGAGCATCGACCAAAAAATTAGCTTTGCCAGGATGATAGTGCACACTCATGTAGTAATCCTTAAGGAGCTCTAACCACCTTCTTTGCCTCAAGTTAAGATCTTTTTGTGTGAACACATATTGGGGACTCTTGTGGTTGGTAAACACATCTACATGGAACTCCTACAAATAATGATGCCAAATTTTCAAAGTAAACACCAGGACCGCCAATTCAAGATCATGGGCCGGATAATTTCGCTCATGCACCTTAAGTAGTCTAGAGGAATATGTTATAACCTTGCCATATTGCATCAAAACACACCCAAAACCCATTCTTGAGGCATCACAATAAACTACAAACCTTCTAACCCTTCTGGTAGAGCCAAGATAGTAGTAGAGATAAGCTTGTCTTTCAAAGTATGAAAGCTCTTTTCATATTCGTTGATCCAAACAAATTTTTCCTTCTTTTGGGTCAACTTTGTCATAGGGGAAGCAATAGGGGAGAACCCATTCATAAACCTCCTGTAGTAACCCTCCAAACCCAAGAAACTCCTAATATTTGTCAGAGTCAAGGGCCTAGGCCAATTCCTTAGCACTTCCTCTGCTTAGGGTTCACTTTAATTCCATCACCCGACATCACATGCCCTAGGAATTCAACCTCTTCCAACCAAAATTCATACTTTTCATATTTAGCAAACAACCTCTCATCCCTCAAAATTTGCAACACCACCCTCAAGTAATTCACACGTTCTTCCTTACTTCGGGAATAAATCAATATACGATCAATAAAGAACATCACAAACATATCAAGGTAGGGTTTAAAGACCCTATTCATGAGATCCATAAATATTGCCGGTGCATTAGTGAAGCCAAAAGACATTACCACAAATTCAAAATGTCTATACCTAGTTTGAAAAGCCATTTTTGTAATATCATACTCCCTCCTCACCTTCACTTTGTGGTATCCGCACCAAAGATCAATCTTTAAAAAGTGACTAGCCCCTTGTAGTTGGCCAAAAAGATCATCAGTCCTTGGTAGAGAATACTTGTTCTTTATAGTGACTCTACTGAGTTGTCGGTAATCAATGCACATTCTAAGGGAGCCATCCTTCTTCTTTACAAACAACACCGGTGCAACCCAAGGTGACTTGCTAGGCCTTATGAAACCTTTCTCCAATAAATCCTTCAATTGATCTTTTAACTCCTTCAACTCCGTCGGAGCAATAAGGTAAGGGGGAATGGAAATGGGTTGGGTATCAGGGAGGAGGTCTATACCAAAGTCTATTTCCCTTTCGGGAGAAACACCGAGAGGACAATCTCTATAGACACTTTTAGCAATGATGGACTCACTAATAGGGGTAGACACTTTATAAGGTTCACATAATAATTTGGGACACACATAAAGCTTATTGGCAAAAAAAAGAGTAATGAAAGAGTGGCACCCTAATCTATCAATGTATACACATCATAATTAAAATCTTTTAACAGACCGATAACAACATCGGGCACCTTATCCACTCCTTGCCTTCCTTGGAGAGCAGAGAACCCATTTTGCCTTGGAGCACCCCCTTGTTGGCCTCCCTTTGCCCTTTGACCCACATTAGCACATTGGCTTTGAGGACGACTATCCCTACCCTTGTTTTGAGCATGCTGGCAATCAGCAACATTGTGAACCACTTCACCACAACAAAAGCAAGCATTAAAGTTCTTTAAACATGGAGCACCATGGTTTCTCCCACACTTTTAGCACTTAGGAAGGGTCATCCCACCATTACAACTTTGGAATCTTGGGTTAGACACCCCATCATTAGCAGACCTCTTGTTAGGAGCATTGGAGGACCCTTGGCCTTGGAACTTGTGACCTTGTTGAAATCGTCCACCCTTAGAACCTTAGAAACCACCCTCAAATTGAGCCCTCTTGGACTCCCCACTTCTCCGCTTTCTAAGATTTCTACCTCAGGTTGATTACCATATGTCAAGAATCGAGATAAGTCTATATCACTCACTAGCATTACGGTACGAGTCTTTTCATTTACCAAGTCAGACACCCCCATCATAAACTTATTCATCCTTGATCTAGGGTCAGCAACCAAATGAGGAGCATACTTTTAGAGCTTGTTGAACTTAAGGGCATACTCCCTCACACTCATAGAACCTTGCTTGAGGTTCCTAAACTCCATCAACTTAGCCTATGTCAACTCGATAAGGAAGAACCGATTGAGGAAGGCGGCTTTGAACTCTTCCCAAGGAATAGCATCATCATTTCTCCTCCCTAATTTCCACTGAGCAAACCAAATTTGGGCCACACCTTTGAGTTTGTAAGCTACTAATTCTGCCTTCTCCTCCAAATTTACCCCTATGATAGATAGCACCTTAAACACCACATCGATAAACTCTTAGGAATCTTACTCTGCCTTAGACCCATGAAACTCCAGAGGTTTCATTCTTGTGAAGTCCCTCACCCTTGAGGTCAGAGTGGGAGCAAGAGGAGCTTGGGCCCCTAGGTTCATTTGGTTCGTCATAGCATGGGCCAACATAGTCATGGCATTCTGGAACTCATCTTGGGCCACCCTTCCATCTTAAGGAGCTTGAGGAGTGGGTGGGGTCAGTTGCTCCTAGGGCGTACGAGCACTCCTTAGTCTTTCTATTGGTAGTGGCATGATCTAGAAGAGCAAAAGAGCATTTGTTAGGGGGGAAAAGCCTTATCTTTACACCTAAAGCATGACATAGATAATGAAGAAGTGAAACATTTTCTAAAATGCCTCATAGCCTCATATTCATAGTTGTAGCACACTTCACAACCATGAATAAGACTATAATCGACCCAGTGAGTTGGATTTCTGGGGACCATTAACAACCTAGTGCTTTGATACCAAGTTTGTCATAACCCAAGCCTAGGGCCTAGACGTGACACGGCGAATGAGAAGTCTGGAGATAACCCAAACAAGCCTCTTATCATATCATGTACACATCGTTAGTCGCAAAAGCAAAATAAGACAATAACAAGAGATAAGTAAAATAAAAAAGAAAGCGGGACTAAGGGTACTCTTTGATTATCATAAAAGCATAAGAAGAGTTGAGATCATAACATATACAACATAGTATCCAACAACACCTCTACTTTAGAATGGAGCGGGGGCCAAGACACTTCCCAGACTCACCCTCAAAGGGTTTAAAGACCCTATTCATGAGATCCATAAATATTGCCGGTGCATTAGTGAAGCCAAAAGACATTACCACAACTCACCCTCAAAACAATAAATATCCAACATAAGTGAGACACCCCACATGTGCTTCAGAATGCCCCATAATCATAACTGCCATATATCTAAAAATCCATGCATGATTTTAAAAATTCGACTTTATATTCTTGATCAAGGGCCAAAATTGAATGGGAGATGGGTATTACCCGAATTTCAGAAGATCCATAGCAAAAAATAATTTTTGCTAATTTATGATTTCCAGTGCTAGGGGCGCGGAGTAATATATCTGGTACTCCCTATCTGGTCCGTGTCACGCTAGGGGTGCGGTCCAGTGCAATATTTTTCTTACTTTTTCTATTTCGGCCAAGGGCATTGGAATCGTGGCCCCATGCCCACTTAAATGTGAAATCACCATACTTAGCTATTTTCAACTCTATAACTCACAAAACCTTCTCTCAAACCTCTCTAAGACTCTATCAATTCTCTCATTCAAATCTAAGGATCTCAAGCTCTATTTTGAAACTCAAGGATTCATTTCAAGCTCTAAAATCACTTCAAGTTCATTGCAAGAAATTCAATGTTTAAGGTATGTGGGTTTCATCCATTGGGTCACTTTCACCCAGGGAGCCCAACCTTCCCTTTTAATGAAAATCGCACATTTGCAAATTATATTACCAATGGGTATCTCTTATTATGGATTATGAATATAAATTACGTTGGACTTTTATGAAGTATTGATTGATTATGCATGACTAACTATTTAAAGCTTATTCGATGAATGTCATGACTCAAGCCTAGGGCTTACACGTGACATGGCAAATGGGGACCCAAAGGGACCCTAAAAAAGCCTCTTAGCATATCAATCACACATCCTCAGTCACAAAAGCAAAATAATTACAACAAGAGATATAATAAAAGGGGAAGGGGACTAAGGGAAGACTTTAACAATCATAAAAGCATAAAAGAGTAAAGCTCATGGCATAAGTATATCATAATATCCAACAACACCTCTATCATAGAACCAAGACACTTTCCGAGCTCACCCTTATAGTAACAAGTGTTCAACATAAAGAAACATAGCAAGTAATCGACATAAACCAAGCGAACTACTACTTGGAATTCAAGGCATGTCACCCCCTTCTAAGGTGATTGAGGCACGTCACCCCCTTCTAAGGTGATTGAGGCATGTCACCCCCTCAACAAGATGATTGAAGTATGTCACCCCTCAACAAGGTGATTGAGCCATATCACCCCCCTAACAAGGTGATTGAGGTATGTCACCCCTCAACAAGGTGATTGAGCCATGTCATCCCCTCAACAAGATGACTGAGGTATGTCACGCCTTCAATAAGGTGATTGAGGCATATCACCCCCTCAATAAGGTGATGGAGGCATCTCACCCCCTCAACAAGGTGTAGTCTACTTGCAACATCATACATACTTTTCATGAATTCAATACATACATACAAGCCCTTAATCATCATAAAGTCACCTGACTTATAAACCATGTAATAGATCATCATTAGCATGAGAATCCTTGTAATGACATTTTATCAAACACTTTGTGGGTTCTTAATGTTTGTTAAAAATCATGCAATTCAAGAGTGAAATAATATGAGAAAACTCAATGCAAATCAACCCATAATATATAGTAAAACCCTCATGTAGGGTACCTTGAAATCTGTCCATAGTTTCATAGCTCAAAACATGCATAGTTTCAATACACAAAACCAATTCATGGTATAAGCTTAAAATAGATAGACATGCATAATCAATCATCATTTCATCAATGCCAAACATAATATATGATCATAATTCATAATAAGAGATATCCATAGATGATACACCTTGAAAACGTGTAATTTTCTCAAAAAGAAAGATTGGGCTCTACGAATTAAATGACCCAATGGATGAAACCCATATACTTCAAACTTGGGTTTTCTTGAGATGAGCTTGAAGAGAATCCTTGAGTTCCAAAGTTAGGATTGAAGTCCTTCAAATTTGAATGAGATACTTAGTTAAGTCTTGGAGAGAATTTTGTGAGATTTTTGAGTGATATAGAGTTGAAAAATGGCTAAATATAGGTGTTTTCACGCATAAGTGGGCATGGGGCTATGACCCCAATGCCCTTGGGCATATAGGAAAAACTGAGGAAAAAGTTGAATTGGTTCGTGTCTAGTCTATGACGTGAACCTATCGTGGAGAAATAGTTAACACTAATCCGCTCCCTAGGCGCATTGTAGCCTTGGCATGGACAAACATTGTCTTGAAAAAATTAGTGAAAATTTTTTTTTGCTACGAAATTTTAAAATCTGGGTTATACCCATTTCCCACTCAATTTTCCCCCTAATAAAGAATATGAAATTGGATTTTTGATATTATGCACGAATTTTGAGATATATGGAAAGTACGATTCTGGGCTTTTTCGAAGCACAATTTGGGGCATTTCAATATCTCCCCCTTGGGAACATTCGTCCCCGAATGTCAAAGAAACGTGCATAAGAGAAGTAATTATGAAGATTTCAGCCCAACAGGAATGCAACAAATGCTTTTAAACATCATTTTCAAAAAGTCTCAACATGAGGATATGCATAAGAGAATTAATCATGAAGATTTTAGCCTGACATGAATGCAACAAATGCTCTTAAACATCATTTTCAAAAAATAGACTCATCACAAGTGTCAAAAATCACCATAAACTTGTTACCATATACATGAATGCATGCAAAATGACATAAGGGCTGAAACTTAAGACTTGAAATCATATGGGGACTTAAATTAGTACCTTCGGCTTGAGTAGAGTGGAAGAGATATGGATATCGCTATCTCATGTCTGCTTCGGCTTTCATGTGGCACTTTCAACTCGTTGATTCTTCTAAAGGACGTTGACGGAAGCTACATCTTTATTTTTCAACCTTAACTTGTCTATCAAAATGTCCATCAGGACCTCCTTATAGGTCAAATTATCTTCTACGACATCCACAACATCCAAGGGCACTATAGCACATGGGTCACCCACACACTTTCTCAACATGGATACCTAGAAGACCGGATGAACCATGTCCATCTCCATAGGCAACTCCAACTCATATGTAACCTTCCCAACCCTCTACAAAACTCTATAAGGACCCACAAACCTTGGGCTCAATTTCCCCCTTTTTGGCAGAACCACACCCTTCATAGGTGAGACTTTCAAATAAACCCAATCACCATCCTTAAACTCAAGATTTCTTCTCTTC